>CM031236.1:14402722-14566697 GCA_018340775.1 Taxus wallichiana var. yunnanensis
AGGGGTTTAGGGTTTTAGGGTTTTTTAGGGTTTGGGTTTTGGGGTTTTAGGTTTAGGGTTTTAGTTTAGGGTTTAGGGTTTAGGGTTTAGGTTTTAGGGTTTTAGGTTTTGGGTTTTAGGGTTTTAGGGTTTAGGGTTTTAGGTTTAGGGTTTAGGGTTTAGGGTTTAGGGTTTAGGGTTTAGGGTTTAGGGTTTAGGGTTTAGGGTTTAGGGTTTTAGGGTTTAGGGTTTTAGGGTTTAGGGTTTTAGGGTTTTGGGTTTTGGGTTTAGGGTTTAGGGGTTTTTTGGGTTTTTGGGTTTGGGGTTTTTAGGGTTTTGGGGTTTTGGGGTTTAGGGTTTTGGGTTTAGGGGTTTTAGGTTTAGGGTTTTAGGGTTTTAGGGTTTTAGGGTTTAGGGTTTAGGGTTTAGGGTTTTAGGGTTTAGGGGTTTGGGGTTTAGGGGTTTAGGGTTTAGGGTTTTTAGGGTTTTTGGGTTTTTAGGGTTTTAGGGTTTAGGGTTTAGGGTTTTAGGGTTTTGGGGTTTAGGGTTTAGGGTTTAGGGGTTTAGGGTTTAGGGTTTTAGGGTTTAGGGTTTAGGGTTTTGGGTTTTGGGTTTTTGGGTTTTAGGGTTTTGGGTTTTGGGTTTTAGGGTTTAGGGGTTTTGGGTTTTAGGGTTTGGGTTTAGGGTTTAGGGTTTAGGGTTTAGGGTTTTAGGGTTTAGGTTTTAGGGTTTAGGGTTTTTTAGGGTTTTGGGTTTTAGGGTTTTAGGGTTTAGGGGTTTAGGGTTTTAGGGGTTTTGGGTTTTTGGGTTTTAGGGTTTTTTGGGTTTAGGGTTTAGGGTTTAGGGTTTAGGGTTTAGGGTTTTAGGGTTTAGGGTTTTAGGGTTTAGGTTTTAGTAGGGTTTAGGGGTTTTAGGGTTTAGGGTTTAGGGTTTTAGGGTTTAGGGTTTAGGGTTTTGGGTTTAGGGTTTGGGTTTAGGGTTTAGGGTTTTAGGGTTTAGGGTTTTGGGGTTTTGGGTTTTGGGTTTTGGGGTTTAGGGTTTTGGGGGTTTAGGGTTTAGGGTTTAGGGTTTAGGGTTTTTAAGGGTTTTGGGGTTTAGGGTTTTGGGGTTTTGGGTTTAGGGGTTTTAGGGTTTTTAGGGTTTTGGGGTTTAGGGTTTTAGGGTTTGGGGTTTAGGGTTTTGGGTTTGGGGTTTTGGGTTTAGGGTTTAGGGTTTAGGGTTTTAGGGTTTTAGGGTTTAGGGTTTAGGGTTTTGGGGTTTAGGGTTTTGGGTTTAGGGTTTAGGGTTTAGGGTTTTTGGTTTTTAGGGTTTGGGTTTAGGGTTTTAGGGTTTAGGGTTTTTGGTTTTGGGTTTTAGGGTTTAGGGTTTAGGGTTTGGGTTTTAGGGTTTTAGGGTTTAGGGGTTTTTTAGGGTTTGGGTTTAGGGTTTTAGGGTTTAGGGTTTTAGGGTTTAGGGTTTAGGGTTTAGGGTTTAGGGTTTAGGTTTTAGGGTTTTAGGGTTTTAGGGTTTAGGGGTTTAGGGTTTTAGGGTTTAGGGTTTAGGGTTTTGGGGTTTAGGGTTTAGGGTTTAGGGTTTAGGGTTTTGGGTTTTGGGGTTTAGGGTTTAGGGTTTAGGGTTTTAGGGTTTTTTAGGGTTTAGGGGTTTAGGGTTTAGGGTTTAGGGTTTTAGGGTTTAGGGTTTTAGGGTTTAGGGTTTAGGGTTTAGGGGTTTTAGGGTTTAGGGTTTAGGGGTTTAGGGTTTTATGGTTTAGGTTTAGGGTTTAGGGTTTAGGGTTTAGGGTTTAGGGTTTAGGGTTTTAGGGTTTAGGTTTTAGGGTTTTAGGGTTTAGGGTTTGGGTTTTGGGGTTTAGGGTTTTAGGGTTTGGGGTTTTTTGGGTTTAGGGGTTTGGGGTTTTAGTTTAGGGTTTGGGGTTTTTAGGGTTTGGGGGTTTAGGGTTTGGGTTTAGGGTTTGGTTTTAGGGTTTAGGGTTTTAGGGTTTAGGGTTTAGGGTTTTAGGGTTTTAGGGTTTTGGGTTTAGGGTTTTAGGGGTTTTAGGGTTTAGGGTTTGGGTTTAGGGTTTAGGGTTTAGGGTTTTAGGGTTTAGGGTTTAGGGTTTAGGGGTTTTAGGGGTTTTGGGGTTTAGGGGTTTGGGTTTAGGGTTTTAGGGTTTTAGGGTTTAGGGTTTAGGGTTTGGGGTTTTAGGTTTTAGGGTTTAGGGTTTTTAGGGTTTAGGGTTTAGGGTTTAGGGTTTAGGGTTTAGGGTTTAGGGTTTTTAGGGTTTAGGGTTTAGGGTTTTAGGGTTTTGGGGTTTGGGTTTAGGGTTTGGGGTTTAGGGTTTTTTTGGGGTTTAGGGGTTTAGGGTTTAGGGTTTTAGGGTTTAGGGTTTTAGGGTTTAGGGTTTAGGGTTTTAGGGTTTAGGGTTTTGGGTTTTTAGGGTTTTGGGTTTAGGGTTTTGGGTTTAGGGTTTTGGGTTTAGGGTTTTAGGGTTTAGGGGTTTGGGTTTAGGGTTTAGGGTTTAGGGGTTTGGGGTTTGGGGTTTGGGTTAGGGTTTTAGGGTTTTAGGGTTTTTAGGGTTTAGGGTTTTGGGGTTTAGGGTTTAGGGTTTTAGGGTTTAGGGTTTTAGGGTTTTAGGGGTTTAGGGGTTTGGGGTTTGGGGTTGGGGTTTTGGGGGTTTGGGGTTTGGGGTTTGGGGTTTGGGTTTTGGGTTTGGGGTTTTAGGGTTTTAGGGTTTTGGGTTTTGGGTTTAGGGTTTTAGGGTTTAAGGGTTTAGGGTTTTAGGGTTTAGGGTTTAGGGTTTAGGGGTTATAGGTTTAGGGTTTAGGGGGGTTTAGGGTTTAATTTTGGGGTTTAGGGTTTAGGGTTTTAGGGTTTTATGGTTTAGGTTTTTTGGGTTTAAGGGTTTGGGTTTAGGGTTTAGGGTTTTAGGGTTTAGGGTTTTAGAGTTTTTGGGTTTAGGGTTTAGGGTTTTTTTGGGGTTTGGGTTTAGGGTTTAAGGTTTAGGGTTTTTGGGTTTCTTTAGGGTTTAGGGTTTTAGGGTTTTTAGGGTTTAGGGTTTATCAGGGTTTTGATCACTTTAGGGTTTGGGGTTTGAGGTTTTAGGGTTTAGGGTTTTAGGGTTTTCAAGATTTAGGGTTTAGGGTTTAGGGTTTATAGGGTTTAGGGGTTTAGGGTTTAGGGTTTGGGTTTAGGGTTTTAGGGTTTGATCTTTTGGGGTTTGGGGTTTAGGGTTTTAGGGTTTAGGGTTTTGGGTTTAGGGGGTTTAGGGTTTTAGGGTTTTAGGGTTTAGGGTTTAGGGTTTAGGGTTTAATGTTTTGGGTTTAGGGTTTGGGGTTTCCAAACTTAGGGGTTTTAGGGTTTAGGGTTTAGGGTTTAGGGGTTTAGGGTTTTAGGGTTTAGGGTTTAGGGTTTAGGGTTTAGGGGTTTCCCAGGGGTTTTAGGGTTTAGGGTTTAGGTTTAGGGTTTAGGGTTTAGGGTTTAGGGTTTAGGGTTTGAGGGTTTAAATTTAGGGGTTTGGGGTTTAGGGTTTAGGGTTTAGGGTTTGGGGTTTAATTGGGTTTGAATATTTTTAGGGTTTAGGGTTAGGGGGTTTAGGGTTTAGGGGTTTTGGGGTTTCAGGGTTGGGGTTTAGGGTTTGGGGTTTAGGGTTTAGGGTTTTGGTTTTCAGGGTTTAGGGTTTAGGGTTTTAGGGTTTGTAGGGTTTTTAGGGTTTAGGGTTTAGGGTTTAGGGTTTAGGGTTTAAGGGTTTTAGGGTTTTGGGTTTTGGGTTCCTTGGTTTGGGTTTAGGGTTTAGGGGTTTAGGGGGTTTAGGGTTTTGGGGTTTAGGGTGTTAGGGTGTAGGGTTTAGGGTGTTAGGCTTTAGGGTTTAGGGTTTAGGGTTTAGGGTTTACCCGTTTTGGGGTTATGGGTTTCTAAATTTCCTGGGTTTTCTACATTTAGGGTTTGGGTTAGGGTTTAGGGTTTTAGGGTTTGGGTTTGGGTTTTGGTTTAGGGGTTTAGGGGGGTTAGGGTTTAGGGTTTAGGGTTTAGGGTTTAGGGTTTAGGGTTTTTAGGGTTTAGGTTTTTAGGGTTTAGGGTTTAGGGGTTTGGGTTTAGGGTTTAGGGTTTAGGGGTAGGGTTTAGGGTTTAGGGTTTTGGGAGTTTGGGGTTTAGGGTTAGGGTTTAGGGTTTGGGTTTTAGGGTTTAGGGTTTTAGGGTTTAGGGGGTTTAGGGTTTAAATTTTAGGGTTTTAGGGTTTAGGGTTTTAGGGGTTTAGGGTTTAGGGTTTAGGGTTTAGGGTTTTTCCAGGGTTTAGGGGTTTGGGTTTTAGGGTTTAGGGTTTTTAGGGTTTAGGGTTTTTTTTGGGGTTTTAGGGTTAAGTTAGGGGTTTAGGGTTTAGGGTTTTTTAGGGTTTCAGGGTTTGGGTTAGGGTTTAGGGTTTGATTTAGGGTTTATTTCAGGGTTTTCCCCGGTTTAGGGTTTGGGGGTCCAGGGGTTTGGGTTTGGGGTTTATGGGTTTAGGGTTTAAGGTTTAGGGTTTTATGTTTAGGGTTTAGGGTTTTAGGGTTTTAACCTTTTCCCGGTTTTAGGGTTTTAGGGTTTAGGGGTTTTAGGGGTTTAGGTTTGGGGTTTGGGGTTTGGGTTTAGGGTTTAGGGTTTAGGGTTTTGGGTTTAGGGTTTGGGGTTCCCTTTGGGGTTTAGGGTTTGGGTTGGGTTTAGGGTTTAGGGTTTTGGTTTTCCAGGGTTTAGGGTTTTAGGGTTTAGGGTTTAGGGTTTAGGGTTTAGGGGTTTAGGGTTTAGGGTTTAGGGTTTAGGGTTTAAGGGTTTAGGGTTTTTAGGGTTTAGGGTTTTAGGGTTTAACAACGGGGTTTCATTTTAAGGTTTAGGGTTTTCATGTTTAGGGTTTGGGGTTTAGGGTTTTAGGGTTTAGGGTTTAGGGTTTAGGGTTTCCTCTTTGAGGTTTATTTTAGGGGTTTGGGTTTGGTTTAGGGTTTAGGGTTTAGGGTTTAGGGTTTGGGGTTTAGGGTTCAAGTTTAGGGTTTCCATTTTGGGTTCTAGGGTTTAGGGTTGGGGTTTAGGGGTTTAACATTTTTAGGGTTTAATGTTTCAGGGTTTAGGGTTTAGGGTTTCCAGGGTTTAGGGTTTAGGGTTTAGGGTTTAGGGTTTTCAGGGTTTAGGTTTTACGGGGTTTACCTTTTGGGTTTTAGGTTTGGGTTTAGGGGGTTTTGGGGTTTAGGGGTTTGGGTTTTTTGGGGTTTTGGGTTTAGGGTTTGAGGGTTTAGGGTTTTAGGGGTTTAGGGTTTAGGGTTTAGGGGTTTAGGGGTTTGGGTTTCCCACAAGGGTTTAAGGGTTTAGGGTTTAGGACTTTAGGGTTTAGGTTTGGGGTTTAGGGTTTAGGGTTTAGGGTTTGTAGTTTGGGGTTTAGGGTTTTAGGGTTTAGGGTTTAGGGTTTTAGGGTTTTCACATTAGGGTTTAGGGTTTAGGGTTTAGGGTTTAGGGTTTTGGGTTTGGGTTTTTTGAGGGTTTTTAGGGTTTAGGGTTTAGGGTTTAGGGTTTTCCAGTTTAGGGTTTGGGTTTAGGGTTTTAAGTTTTTGGGTTTTGGGGTTTGGGAATTGGGGTTTGGGTTTTAGGGTTTCCCCCACAATTTAGGGTGAAATTTAAATTTTAGGGTTTTTGGGGTTTTAGGTTTAGGGTTTAAAATTTTGGGGTTGGGTTTCAGTCACGAATTGGGTTTTGGGGTTTGGGTTTTGGGGTTTTGGGTTTAGGGTTTTTTTAAGGGTTTAGGGTTTAGGGTTTAGGGTTTTAGGGTTTCCAATGGTTACGGGTTTGGGGTTTGGGGTTTAGGGTTTAGGGTTTAGGGTTTTAGGGTTTTCGGGGTTTTTATTTAGGTTTTTTTCCAGTTTAGGGTTTTTAGGGGTTTAGGGTTTAGGGTTTAGGGTTTTAGGGTTTAGGGTTTTAGGGTTTAGGGTTGGGGTTTGGGGTTTTAGGGTTTAGGGTTTAGGGTTTAGGGGGTTTAGGGTTTAGGGTTTTGGGTTTAGGGTTTGGGTTTAGGGTTTTCCTTTTGGGGTTTAGGGGTTTTGGGTTTAGGGTTTTGGGGTTTGGGGTTTGGGTTTTAGGGTTTTTTGGGTTTAGGGTTTAGGGTTTAGGGTTTAGGGTTTTTAGGGTTTAGGGTTTCGGGTTTGGGTTTAGGGTTTGGGTTTTTAGGGTTTAGGGTTTAGGGTTTAGGGTTTAGGGTTTAGGGTTTTTGATTTTTTTTAGGGTTTAGGGTTTTTTCCCAAAATTAGGGTTTAAGGGGTTTAAACACTTTTGGGTTTTAGGGTTTGGGTTTAGGGGTTTAGGGGTTTAGGGTTTAGGGTTTAGGGTTTAGGGTTTTAGGTTTAGGGTTTTAGGGTTTGGGGTTTCAGGGTTTAGGGGTTTAGGTTTAGGGTTTAGGGTTTTATATTAGGGTTTATTTAGGGTTTTAGGGTTTTAGGGTTTAGGGTTTGGGGTTTAGGGTTTAGGGTTTAGGGTTTAGGTTTAGGGTTTTGAATTTTTAGGGTTTAGGGTTTAGGGAGTTTCCAGGGTTTAGGGTTTGGGTTTGACAGGTTTTAGGGTTTACATGCTGGGTTTAGGGTTTAGGTTTTACAAAGTTTTAGGGTTAGGGTTTAGGGTTTTTTTAGGGTTTAGGGTTTAGGGTTTAGGGGTTTTTTAGGGTTTAGGGGTTTCAGGGTTTAGGGTTTAGGGTTTTTTAGGGTTGGTTTTTTTTTGGGGTTTTTTAGGGTTTGGGGTTTGGGTTTAGGGGGTTTAGGGTTTTAGGGTTTTGGGTTTAGGGTTTAGGGTTTGGGTTTAGGGTTTTAGGGTTTTGGGTTTTAGGGTTTAGGGGTTTTTTTAGGGTTTAGGGTTTTGGGTTTTAGGGGTTTTGGGTTTAGGGTTTTCCGTTTTTTAGGTTTACAGGGTTTAGGGTTTAGGGTTTAGGGTTTAGGGTTTCTACTTTTAGGGGTTTTAGGGTTTTTGTTTTCAGGGTTTAGGGTTTAGGGTTTGGGGTTTTAGGGTTTAGGGTTTAGGGTTAGGGTTTAGGGTTTTATTTAGGGTTTAGGGGTTTAGGGTTTAGGTTTGGGTTTAGGTTTTTAGGGTTTAGGGTTTAGGGTTTTAGGGGATTTGGGTTTAGGGTTTGGGGTTTTAGGGGATTAGGTTTAGGGTTGAGGGTTTTAGGGTTTGGGGTTTAGGGTTTGGGTTTTGGGTTTTTAGGGTTAGGGTTTGGGTTTAGGGTTTAGGGTTTAGGGGTTTAGGGTTTAGGGTTTGGGTTTTAGGGTTTAGGGTTTGGGTTTTAGGGTTTAGGGTTTGGGTTTAGGGTTTAGGGTTTAGGGGTTTTTTAGGGTTTCAGGGTTTAGGGTTTAGGTTTTAGGGTTTGGGTTTGGGGTTTAGGGTTTAGGGTTTAGGGTTTAGGGTTTAGGGTTTAGGGTTTTAGGGTTTAGGGTTTAGGGTTTAGGGTTTAGGGTTTGGGGTTTAGGGTTTTAGGGTTTTAGGGTTTAGGGTTTAGGGTTTAGGGTTTTTTTAGGGGGTTTGGGTTTGGGGTTAATTTTTTAGGGTTTAGGGTTTTAGGGTTTGGGTTTGGGGTTTATGTTTAGGGTTAGGGTTTGGGGTTTGGGTTTTCAGGGTTTGCATTTTAGGGTTTAGGGTTTAGGGTTTAGGGGTTTGGGTTTTAGGGGTTTTAGGGTTTTGGGTTTTGGGGGTTTGGGGTTTTGGGTTTTGGGTTTGGGGTTTGGGGGTTTAGGTTTTGGGTTTAGGGTTTTAGGGTTTTAGGGTTTAGGGTTTTAGGTTTTTAGGTTTTGAGGGTTTTAGGGTTTGGGGTTTTGGGGTTTGGGGTTTGGGGTTTGGGGTTTTGGGGGGGTTTAGGGTTTAGGGGGGTTCCTCTTGATCACTAAGACTCAAGACCTCTTGAACACTCAAGATATCTTCAAGATGCCCTAAAACCTCTATTTATAGGATTATAATCCTTTTAAGAAGTCCTAAAGCCGACCCTAGAAGTTTGAAAGTCATGATCTTTCAACTTCCCACAGATGGAAAAATAGTCACAACGTTAACAACCAATTAACAACATATTAACAGTGACGGCACAATAACAACACAATAATGTCACAACAGATGATTGCAGAATGCTCCAAACTTAACCATTTGAATTCCAACACTTTAATACTGATTAGAGAAGACCAAAAACATGCTCCACGCCCAAACAATCTCCCACTTGGAGACCGTTCCTACTGAGCAAAGTTCTCAACCCTTCATTATCAACCATGAAGGCCAATAAAATTTGAACACAACTTCAAATTCTCCCTTGTGACTACCTTAGTCATCATATCTATAGGATTCTAATTGGTATGAATCTTTTCTAGCTTCAACTTATCTTCTTCCAAAGTTACCCTGATGAAATGATATCTCAGCTGAATGTGCTTCATCCTAGAGTGGAAAGCGGAGTTCTTCGCCAAATGAATAGTGCTCTAACTATCACTGTGTAGTCTCCCAACTTCCTACTTATGACCCAACTCATCAAGAAACTGTTGTAGCCAAATCATCTCCTTACTTGCCTCTATGGTAGTAACATACTCAGCCTCTATGGTTGATAAAGCCACAACCTTTTGTAACCATGAAATCCAACTCACTGTTGTATCACCAACCGTAAATACATAACCTATTATGCTCCTCCTACTATCCAAATCTCCTGCCATGTCCAAATCTACATAACCACGTAATGTAGTGTCTAATCCACCGAAACACAATGTTTCTCCCATGGTCCCTCTCAAATACTGAAGGATCCACTTTACTACCTGCCAGTGCTCTCTACCTGGATCACTCATAAACCTGCTCACTACTCCCACTGCATGGGAAATGTCAGGCCTAGTGCATACCATAGCATACATCAAGCTACCAATTGCCAATGAGTATGGTACCCTAAACATCTAGATTCTATCCTACTCTCGGTCTTCGAACTTTACTTCTTTGATAATTTAAATTGACTGCTAAAGGAGTACCAACCGGTTTAGCATCATGCATACTAAACCTCTCCAAGACCTTTTTTATGTAATTTTCTTTAGATAATACCAGCTTCCTCTCCTTTTTGTTCTAAGTTATTCTCATACCAAGGATTTTTTTTCTACCCCCAAATCCTTCATAACAAAGGAGTCACCTAGTTGCTTCTTGATTACCTTTATTTCATGCATGTTCTTCCCTGCAACAAGCATATCATCCACATTCATGAATAGAATAATATAACTACCATCAAGAAACTTCTTGATGTACACACAATGGTCTAAGTGACACCTAGAGTAACCTTATTCCTGCATAAAACTGTCAAACTTTATGTACCACTTCCGTGGAGCTTGTTTCAAGCCATACAAGCTCTTCTTCAATTTGCACACTAACCTCTCCTTCCCTTTGACCTCATAACCTTGTGGCTGTTGCATGTACAATTCCTCCTCCAACTCACCATGAAGGAATGCATTCTTCACATCCAATTGCTCTAAGTGCAGGTCTTCTACTGCAACTAAACCAAGAATAGTCCTAATAGAAGTCATTTTAACAACAGGAGAAAAAATTTCATCAAAGTATATACCTTTCTTCTATGCAAATCCCTTGACCGCCAACCGGTTCTCGTATCATTTCCTTCCTCCATATTCCTCTTTGATTTTATACACCCACTTGTTCTACAATGCTCTCTTGCCCTCGGTAGCTCCACCAGATCCCAAGTCTGGTTTTCCATAAGAGATCTATGCTCTTCATCCATGGCCTGCTCCCACTTCTTCCTAGCATCCACCTACACTGCTTCCTCAAAGCACTCTGGCTCTCCACTATTAGTGAGTAATAAATAATTCAAAGATGGAGTAAATCATTCAGGTTCCCTTCTTACCCTAGAATACCTTCTCACCTCAGGAGTTTGGGGTTCCTGATGAGTAGGTACCTAAATTAGGTCTTAGCCGAATATGTTATACTGAACCGGCCCCTTGGAGACCATGTTATGCTGTAATGTCCTCTAAGACAAGTGTATTCTTTCTTTGATTCCTCTTTCCATTCCTATAATTGATATTTATACATGAATTTTTCATTAAAGACAATATCTCTAGACTGAAATATTTTCTTGTCTTTAAGACTCCAAACACAAAAACCAAATTCATCTTCACCATATCCAACAAAGGTGCATTTCTCAAACTTAGCCTCTAACTTGGTCCTATCATCTTTATCAATGTGAAAAATACCTCACATCCAAATACTCTAAGAAATGAGTAATCAATTTTCTTACCAAACCAAGCCTCCTCAAGTATACCTCCATCCAAGGCCATAGAGGGTCCTCTATTAATTAGATAAACAATTGTGCTTATCGCTTCCACCCAAAACATGAGTGGCAGCCCCACATGTAACCTCATGCACCTAGCACACTCCATGATTATCATGTTCATTCTCTTTGACACTCCATTTTCTTGTGGAGTATTTAGAACCGTTCTTTTCTTGCGGATCCCATTTACCAAACAATAATCAAGAAATTCATTGCTGTAATATTCCCCTCCATTATCCGACTTGAGACATTTCAGCTTGAGACTTGTTTCATTCTCAACCAAGGCTTTCCATCTTTTGAAAGTTTCAAACACATCATATTTCTTTCTAATGCAATATACCCAAACTTTTCTAGTTACATCATCAATGAAAGTGACGTAATAACATGAACCACCAATAGAGTTTACCTTATCTGGCCCCCATACATATGTATGCACTAACTCTAACTTACCCTCCTTCCTGGTAGGTCAAACCTTGAGGATTCTCACCCGCTTTTGTTTCCCATAGACACGGTCCTCATAGAAGTCCAAATCTAACTCCTTTAATATGATCAACCTTTGTCCTTTATAATCTACATTCCCTTATGACTCATATGACTCGAGTCTCTAGTGCCACAAAGTTGCATCTCCATTTACAACAACTAAATTGCAATAATAAGCACCACTTTGGTTAAATAAAAAGTACCAGCTTTTCTTACCTCTTACAACCATAATAGCTCCCTTAGTAACCTTCCAATAATCCACTATAAAACTAACCATACATCCATCACTACCTAGCTGACCTACTGATTTCAAGTTTCACCTCAACTTAGGCACATGCCTGACGTCCTTAAGTAGCCATGTGTTCTCATTCTACATTTTACCTAAACACAACATTTCCCTACTATGTTGCATGGTTCTTCATCACCAAGATATACATGTCCAAAATCACCTTGAACAAAATCAATAATGTAATGTCTATGTGGGGTGGCATGGAAAGAAGACCCCTGAATCTAACACCCAAGATTTAGAAATATTATCTAAAGAAATAATTAAGGCATCCCGACAAACATCACCTACTTTGCCAAATTTACCTCTTTAGTTTCGTCCTTGTTCTTCTTATCCCGAAGAGCCCAACAATATTTCTTAGCATGACCAACCTTTCCATAGTGCCAACATGAAAAGCATAACACCGCTTTATACAATGAATACACGAAAATAATAGTACTTCTCTCATTAATCAATTGATTCGGATTACACATATATAGGAATATGCATTCCTAAAAACAAGGAGGTTGTTCAACAACACTCCCACAAATCTCTCTCTCAACACCTATATACGTGAGTTATTAAAACTCACCCAAACTAATATTGTTATATGAGTTGTTTATCAAACAACTCACATTAACATTTACATCACCCATATATATTTACCTCTAAGTAAATATTCAATCATAAATATTAATGGAGCACTAAATAAATATTTCCTAACATTCCCCCCCTTAGTGCAAACATGGGAAAACTTGCCTTATACTTGCACCTGCTCATGATCTGGTGATTTTCATAGGATGATCACAAACCTCGGGGATGGTTTTGCAAACGGTTGACCAAAAGCGAGAATGGCGGTTTTGTTATTGGTTTACCACAAACCACAAAGTGATGGTTTTGTGAACGGATTACCAACAACCAAGAATGGTGGTTTTGCTATTGGTTTACCAAAAACCACAAACGAAGGTTTTCAAGTGGTTTACCTACAACCACATCATGATGTGCCAAGTACTATTATCAGCCCTCATCAATATCTCACTGTAGGGAATAACATAGGAAATTCTACTAAAATCTGTTGCTCACGCACAAACTGAAAACTAGAGATGGAACATTGAGATCATGTTCCCCCCCTTGATGTGAAATTTCCACTTATTCAATCAAAAATACTGCAAACAGGAACACTGATACTGGAACTCTGAAAAACATGACAAGAAGCACATGACACAAGCTGAAAGCAAATACACCACAAAAATTTCACCAAACCATCTGTGCGGCCCCGTCGTTGGTGAATGACGAGAGGTCATTGAATGACCTCCAACCTCCGATGCCTCCTACCTCCGGTTGATGTTGCTAACTCAACGAATTTGGAATTTGAGCATCAATAGTTTTCAGGATGTCGGGTAAAACCGAAAATGTGTCCATAAAGTATTTTTGTTTTAGAAATTTGACTCAAACTCATGATAAGAACTTGACTATTAACACGAAAAATGTAACAAATACTCGACAATCTAATTTGACTTGAAAATGACTATACAACTTGTAACTTGTGACAAAGATGACAATGGATACTGATAATAAACTAAGACATTAAACAACTAAATGGACAAACCTAATCCAATAATTTTCAAACTTTTATAATAACTCTACTAGACGTGGACAATGATATTGACTAAACTTTATTTGAGTAGACCAAAAACATATCCAAATAACATAGACAATTTACTTTGACACATGATAATAAAAAATGTCAATTAAAAAAGTAATATTTAATAAAGAATAGACCCTTGAGGACCAAATAAATCCCACTATTACCACTACTGAACAAGTTTAATATTCCAAACTAAATAATACCAATGACATTCCTTTATGAACCATCGTGGATGATTAAACAATTTTACCATATTAAGAAACTTTGGACTCCAACATGTTACTAAAGAAAAGAAAATTTTTAGAAGTGACCTAAATATGGCTTGATATGGGTATAAGAGCATGTAAAATTCAAATTATGACTCCTTAATTTATACGAAGGTCCGCCCAATGGATGATTGACTATGCATACATATTGTACAATAGGATTTGATATCTTGCCGACAAACGCCGATGGAAGTCACAATGTCCACATGCCGTACTGTGCACGCGTGGAGACTACAACTGTGAACGGCTAACTATTGAAATATCATGGACTGATATTTGTTGATGCAAGTTGAGTGGATCTTACAAGTCACCCTTCTGACTTGCACGGTAGCAGAGATAGTCGGTAGTGAATGTAATAAAATAGAAAAAGTTGTTTCTCATGACTTGACCTTCCACACACACTCCCCTATGCCAATGTGAGTTTGATCTTGGTCCAAAGACTGCCAAACTTCATTGAGATCGAATCCTGCCAGATTTTACGGTATATTAATAGAATAAGACCGAATTTGTTTGCAGATCCTCATGTGAGGTAACAACTTGCTGAAGGTGCAAGATAGAACATGCCAACCTTGATTGCAAGAAAGATCTTATTAGAATAAAATGAATGCATGCGTCTCACAATAGTGATTGCCCAAGCTTATTGCATATTCCAAACACTTTTTCTCCCACAATCTCGAGATCCGGATGACAAAAATTTTAAACACAAAGAATAATACAGATTTAGATTTAGAGCGTATACGAGATATGAAACTAATCTATTATATTTATACGACAATCAAATATTCTTGTGCATAAAAAGAGGGCAATATGCGGAGACATACATTGCCCCTTAAATTCTTAATATATTCCTTCCATCACAATTAACAACATCGAAGAAAAAATATCTTCACACTTAATCGAAACTACTCAAAACCAAATGAAAAGCATAACACTAGTTTATACAATGAATACATAGAAAATAATATTACTTCTCTCATTAATCAATTGATTCGGATTACACATATATAGGAATATGCATTCCTAAAAACAAGGATGTTGTTCAAAAACACTCCCACAAATCTCTCTCTCAACACCTATATACATGAGTTATTAAAACTCACCCAAACTAATATTGTTATATGAGTTGTTTATCAAACAACTCTCATTAACATTTACATCACCCATATATATTTACCTCTAAGTAAATATTCAATCATAAATATTAATGGAGCACTAAATAAATATTTTCTAACACAACATTCTAACTTACTCTTGTATTTTTACCTTTCACGATCATTCAACTTCCCACGGTTACCTTTCCCTTTGTTATTTTGTCTCCCTCTACTCTTCACCATCAAAGCATTTCCAAGTAGAAGAATATCCAAAGTGAATTCCTTCACATTTCTTCACTTAGGATCACACCTATTACATCCTCAAACTTCAGCTTTGAATTATTAGAGACTGAATTACTTGCAGCCATAACCAAGTTGTCACATTTATCGGCAAGGAGCACAAAATCAACAAACCCATGACCTCATCATCAAAGTCATTTTTATCGAGTTTAAATACTCACAACTATATTAAATTCATTCAAATGATCAGCAACATAACCATTCTCAGACATCTTCATATTAAATAAATTTTTCATCAAAAATATTTTATTAGAGGCAAGAGGGTTTTTCATATAACTTCCCAACGCACTCATGAGACCTTCTGTGGTCTTCTCCTATGATATGTTGAAAGAAACCAAAGATGCAAGGCATAAACGAATTTCCCCGAGTGCCTTTCTATCCAACAACTCCCAATCCTCATCCGACATGGCTATAGGTTTCTTTTCTTTTCCATCCAAAGGAACATGGAGGTCCTTTTGATATAAGTAATCCTCCATTTACATCTTCCACAAACCAAAGTTCTGCCCATTGAACTTCTCAACCCTCGATCTACCCTCATCTGCCATAGCTCCCACTCAAGCTAAACTTTCCCTGTGATTTACAACTTTAGAAAAAAACCACCAAATCTCTGATACCAATTGTTAGGAATTAGAGAACAAATATGCGGAAATAATTCCTCAAACCACAGCAGTAGGAAACTATATAGAAGAATTATACTTGCAAAAATATAACAACATAAATAAATAATGCACAAAAGAAGACAAGATAAGATTTAATGTGGTTCACCCAATGTGGGATACGTCCACCAAGAACTTGCTTAGATTTTATTATCAACAAGAGTAAAACAAATCTCACAGTATTCTCTCAATTATGAACTCACAACAAAATTCCAAAGATGTTAAACCACATGTAAACCACGATTGACACCCAATTTCTTAACCTTGATCACTCTTGATCACCTCTTGATCACTAAGACTCAATACCTCTTAAAAACTCAAGATATCTTCAAGATACCCTAACACTTCTATTTAGAGGATTACAATCCTTTTAAGAAGTCCTAAAGCCAACCCTAGAATTTTGAAAGTCATAATCTTTCAACTTCTCACACTAGAAAAAATTGTCACGATGTTAACAACCAATTAACATAGATGACACAACAAATCACAATGAGACGACTACAGAATGCTCCAAACTTAACCAAGTGAACTACAACACTTTAATACTTATTCAAGAAGACCAAAAATAGGCTCCACACCCCAACAAGGTTTGGTTTTGGGGTTTCATGTTTCAGGTTTAGGGTTTTGGGGTTTGGGGTTTTGGGTTTAGGATTTTTGAGTTTGGGATTTTGGGTTTTGGGTTTTTGGTTTTGGGTTTGGGGTTTTAGGGTTTAGGTTTTGGGTTTTGGGTTTTGGTTTTGGGGTTTGGGGTTTATGGTTTTGGGGTTTTTGGCTTTGTGTTTTGGGTTTTAGGTTTGGGGTTTTGGGTTTTGGGTTAGGGTTTGGGTTTCCGCTTTTGGCTTTCAAGTTTTAGGTTTAATATTTTTGGGTTTGGGTTTTGTTTGGGTTTTGTGGTTTTGGGTTTGGTTTTGGGTTTGGGTTTAGGGTTTTAGGGTTTTAGGTTTTGGGTTTTGGGTTTTATGTTTGGGTTTTGGGGTTTTGGAGTTTTGGGTTTTGGGGTTTGGGTTTTGGGGTTTGGGTTTTGGGGTTTGGGGTTGGGGTTTTAGGGATTTAGGGTTTTGGGGTTTAGAGTTTTAGGGTTTTAGGGTTTAGAGGTTTGGTTTTGGGGTTTAGGGTTTAGGGTTTGGGGTTTATGGGTTTGGGTTTATGGATTTAGGGTTTTGTTTTGGGTTTTAGGGTTTTAGGGTTTAGGTTTTGGGGTTTATGGTTTTGGGGTTTAGGGTGTGGAGTTTAAGGTTTTGGGTTTTGGGTTTTGGGTTTTGGGTTTTAGGGTTTTAGGTTTGGGGTTTGGGGTTTCAGTTTCATGTTTTGGGTTTAGATTTTGGGGTTTGGTGTTTGGGGTTTTAGGGGTTTATGTTTTAGAGTTTAGGGTTTAGGGGTTTTAGGGGTTTAGGGTTTTATCGGTTAGGGTTTATGGTTTATGGTTTGAGGTTTTAGGGTTTTGGGGTTTAAGGTTTAGGTTTTGGGTTTTGGGTTTTAGGGTATGGGGTTAGGGTTTTAGGGTATGGAGTTAGGGTTTTTGGTTTAGGGTTTGGGTTTTGGGGTTTAGGGGTTATGTTTTTTATGTTTAGGGCTTAGGGGTTAGGGTGTAGGGTTTAGTGTTTAGGGTTTTACGGTTTAGGGTTTAAGTTTTAGGGTCTAGGGTTTTATGGTTTAGGGTTATAGGGTTTACGGTTTATAGTTTAAGGGATATGGGTTACTGGGGTCTAAGGTCTAGGGTTTATGGTTTATGGTTTATGATTTTAGGGTTTTAGGGTTTTATGGTTTTAGGTTTTGGGTTTTCGGGTTTATGGATTTTGGGGTTTAGGATTAGGGTTTAGGGTTTTAGGGTTTTAGGGTTCTAGGTTTGGTTTTTGGGGCTTGGGGACTAGGTCTTAGGGTTTAAAAGTTTTAGGGTTTGGGGTTCGGAGTTTTGTGGTTTTGGGTTTGGGGTTTGGGGTTTATGGTTTTGGGTTTTGGGTTTGGGTTTGGGGTGTAGGGTTTGCGGTTTGGGGTTTTATGGTTTGGGGTTCTAAGTTTAAGGTTTTAAAGTTTTAGGTTTTTAAGGTTTAGGGTTTAGGGTTCGGTGTTGAGGTTTGAGAATTTAGGGTTTGGGGTTTGGGGTTCGGGGCTCGGGGTTTGGGATTTAGGGTTTAGGGTTGGGGTTTTGGGGTTTGGGGTTTGGTGTTTTGGGTATTTAGGTTTTGGGTTTAGGTTTTGGGGTTTGGGTTTTTAGGTTTAAGATTTTTGGGTTTGTGATTTTGGTTTTTGGGTTTTGGGTTTGGGGTTTTAGGGTTTAGGTTTTGGGGATTTGGGTTTTGGGTTTTGTTTTTGGGGTTTATGGTTTTAGAGTTTACGATTTTTGGGTTTTGGGCTTTTGTTTCAGTTTGGGTTTTGGGTTTTGGGTTTTGGTTTTACGGTTTTTGGGTTTGGGGTTTGTGTTTGGGGTTTTCGGTTTTGGGGTTTGAGTTTTGGGTTTGGATTTGGGTTTGGGTTTAGGGTTTGGGGTTTTGGGTTTTGGATTTTTGGGTTTTAGGTTTTATGTTTTGGGTTTTGGGGTTTTGGGTTTTTGGGTTTGGGTTTTGGGGTTTGGGGTTAGGGTTCTTGTTTTGGGATTTTGGGGATTTGGGGTTTTTGGGTTTAGGTTTTAGGGTTTAGAGGTTTGGGGTTTGGGGTTTAGGGTTTAGGGTTTTTGGGTTTAGGTTTTATGGCTTTAATGTTTTTGTATTGGGTTTTAGGGTTTTAGGGTTTAGGTTTTGGGTTTTATGGTTTTGGGGTTTAGGGTGTGTAGTTTAAGGTTTGGGGTTTTAGGTTTAGGGTTTGGGGTTTTGGGTTTGGGTTTTAGGGTTTAAGATTTAGGGTTTAGGGTTTTAGGTTTTAGGTTTTGGGTTTATATTTTGGGGTTTGGTGTTTAGGGTTTTAGGGGTTTAGGGTTTAGATTTTTAGAGGTTTAGGGTTTAGGGTTTAGGGGTTTAGCGGTTAAGGGTTTAGGGTTTAGGGTTTAGGATTTAGGGTTTAGGGTTTTAGTGTATGGGGTTAGGGTTTTAGGGTATGGGATTAGGATTTTTGGGTTTTGGGGTTTAGGGGTTAGGTTTTGGTGTTTACGGGTTTAGGGGTTAGGGTGTAGGGTTTAGTGTTTAGGGTTTTACGGTTTAGGGTTTAGGTTTTAGGGTTTAGGGTTTTATGGTTTAGGGTTATAGGGTTTACGGTTTATGGTATAAGGGATATGGGGTCTCGGGTTAGCATCATGGTTTAGGGTTTAAGGTTTATGATTTTAGGGTTTTAGGGTTTTTCTTGTTTTAGGTTTTGGGTTTTGGGTTTAGGGGTTTTGGGGTTTATGATTAGGGTTTAGGGTTTTAGGGTTTTAGGGTTCAGGTTCGGTGTTCGGGGCTTGGGGCTTAGGGCTTGGGGTTTTGTAGTTTTAGGGTTTTGGGTTTTGGGTTTTGGGTTAGGGGTTTGGGGTTTTGTGGTTAAGGGTTTTTAGTTTAGGGTTTTAGAGTTTTAGGGTTTTTATGTTTAGGGTTCGGGGTTTAGGATTCGGGGTTTAGGGTTCGGGTCTCGTGGTTTGGGGTTTGGGTTTTGGGGGTTTGGGGTTTGGGGTTTAGGTTTTGGGGTTTGGGGTTTTGGGTTTTTAGGTTTTGGGTTTGGTTTTGGGTTTTGGGGTTTGGGGTTTAGGGTTTTGAGGTTTGGGGTTTGGGATTTGGGATTTTGGGTTTGGGATTTTCGGTTTTCGGTTTTCAGTTTTGGGTTTAGGGTTTTAGGGTTTAGGTTTTGGGGATTTGGGTTTTGGGTTTTGGTTTTTGGGGTTTGGGGTTTATGGTTTTGGGGTTTTGTGATTTTGGGTTTTGGGCTTCTTGTTTTGGGTTTCGGGTTTCGGGTTTTAGGTTTTGGGTTTTTAGGTTTTATGGTTTTGGGGTTTGGGTTTTTGTGGTTTTGGGGTTTGGGTTTTTGGGTTAGGTTTTGGGTTTGGTTTTGGGTTTGGGTTTAGGGTTTCGGGGTTTTGGGTTTTGGGGTTTGGGGTTTTATCTTTAAGGTTTACTGTTAATTTTTTTAGGATTTGGGGTTATGGGTTTGGGTTAGGGTTTCGGGTTTAGGGGTTTTAAAGTTTAGGGTTTTGTGGTTAGGGGTTTGAGGTTAGGGTTTTGGGGTTATGGGTTTATATTTAGGGTTTAGGGTTTAAGGTTTCTGAGTTTACGATTTTACGGTTTAGGGTCTAGTGTCTAGGGTTTGGGGTTTGGAGTTTAGGGTTTATTTGTTTGTGGTTTATGATTTAGGGTTTAAGGTTTTGGGTTTCGGGTTTTGGGTTTTAGAGTTTTGGGCTTTAGGGTTTTGGGGTTTAGGGTTTTGGGGTTTAGGGTTTAGGGTTTAGTGGTTTAAGGGTTTATGGGTTTTAGGTTTTTGTTTAGGGTTTGGGGTTTTTTTGGGGTTTTGGCGTTTTGGGATTTGGGGATTTGGGGTTTGGGGTTTGGGGTTTAGGGTTTTGGGTTTTAAGGTTTAGGGGTTTGGGGTAGGGTTTTGGGTTTTGGGTTTTTGGTTTGGGGTTTTGGGTTTGGGATTTTGGGTTTAGGTTTTGGGGTTTTGTGTTTAAGGCTTAGGGTTTAGGGTTTAGGGTTTAGGGTTTTGAGGTTTAGAGTTTTGGGGTTTTAGGGTTTGGGGTTTTAGGGTTTGGGATTTTAGGGTTTTGGTTTTGAGGGTTGTGGGGTTTAGGATTTTATTGTTTGGGGGTTCTAGGCTTTAGGTGTTAGGGGTTAGGATTTAGGCGTTAGGGTTTGGGGTTTATGGTTTGGGGTTTTGGTTTAGGGTTTGGTGTTTGGTGTTTTGGGAATTAGGTTTTTAGGTTTAGGGTTTTATGGTTTAGGGTTTAGGTATTTAGGGTTTGTTGTTTTAGGGTTTACGGTTTTTGGTTTTAGGTTTTAGGATTTTTGGTTTTAGGGTTTTCGATTTCGAGTTTGAGTTTGAGTTTCAAATTTAAAGTTTCGGGTTTGGTTTTTGATTGCGTTTGGGGTTTGTGGTTTGGGGTTTTGGGTTTTAGGGTTTTATGGGTTTTAGGGTTTTGGGGTTTTTGTTTTGGGTTTGGGGTTTAGGTTTTAGGGTTTGGGATTAGGGGTTTAGGGTTTGGGGTTCGGGGTTGGGGGTTTAGGGTTTGGGGTTGGGGGTTTGGGGGTTGGTTGTTGGGGTTTGGGGTTTTTAGGTTTTGAGATTTTGGGGTTTTTGGTTTTGGTATTTTTGGTTTTGGGTTTTGGGGTTTGGGTTTTGGAGTTTTGGGATTTTGGGTTTTGGGGTTTTGGATTTGGGGTTTGGGATTTGGGGTTTGGGGTTTTGGGGTTTGGGGTTTTAGGGTTTAACGGATGAAGAAATAAGAGCAGGAAAGAACAACTTTGAATAAGAATGAACAAAAATATAGATCAAATAAGCATGAATCATAGATCATCAATATATCAAAACATATTTTGAGAATACACCCCTCATAAGTTGGATTGAAAAAATATGGATGAAGAATGATTTGAAACAATCATTGGAGAGGCTATATATAAACCGAGAAATTCAAAAAAACTTTTCAAAATACCTTTTCAAAGCACCCTTTCAAAATCAACCTCAAAGCTAACCAAGAATTCTTACGAGAATATTTAAAATTATTAAAATAATTAGATTAAAATAATTAAAATATTAAAATTATAGGAAATATTTAAAAATATTTAAAATATTATAATATTTGAAACATTCCAATCAAAAAATCTGAGTGGTGGAGCCACCACGACCTGGTCGTGTTTTGATGCGTCTTCATCACAAGATTGTTGACTAACGAGAATCTGCTTGAACACGAGCAACTTTTTTTAGAGCACGATCAATTTGGAAGGAGTTACACAAAAGATTGTATTCTGTAGAGCTTCTGGAACCAATCACCAATGGGAACATAATAATTGCCAAAAAAGTGAATTTTCTCGATGGCAATACAAGTTATTTTGAGAGAATCAAAGAAATGCTCGGTGGCTTGAGAGATAGCTCGTTTGTGGTTAGTCGAAGCTTTAGAGAGAGCATCAATATAAGCATCCAAAAATGATGATTAGTGTCGATTGAATGGATTCCATATTAGACGAAAGAACAAAATTTCCTTGAGAATCATTAATGGAAATTTTAGGAGGCTTCAAAAAAATTGGGAGCGAGCCACTGGTTTAAAATTCTCCAATTTTTTAAACACTCGAAGAACATTCTCCAATTAAGAAGAGACGTTTAAATTCACCAATCGCTTTATGGACCAAAGAATTAATGCGGTCGGAATATTTTGGTTACATTGTCATTACCTAAACTAAAAGCATTAGTAGTGCTACTGAGAGGTAGTAGGAACATGCGAGGGATCGAGAGGGTCAACACGTGGAGGCTCCACTTGTGTTGCATCCATGCCCAAAGCGTCAAGTGTGGAAGATGGGGGGTTGGCGGGGTTCACGCAATTCATGGGGCAACGTCGGGAGCAGCATGGGAAATGGAAAGGGTGGCAACACAAGGCTGGGAAGAATGATTTCTTTCTTCATTATTAGAGCTTCTATCCTGAAATATGGATGTGTCCAGGTGGTCTCTCCTATTATGTTGATATTCTTGATATCACCTTTTTCAAAGGTGAGCGAGTTTAATTATAGTGGTATCTTGGACTTTTCTTGCTTCTAGAACCTTTGAATGCCTATCATAATATTCGTTTATTTTCTTGGCATCTCGTTCACCAAAATAATTCCTTCATTGTTAGTGAACTTCGACAATATCTTCTCCGAGAATCTAATCCCTATGGCTTCATAAAACTCAAGAGGTTGTTTTATTAGAGGCTTCATGCCCATGGCTATCCTAAGAAGTTTCTTCTTACTTGCTTTAATAAAGTCTCTCTAAAAGATAAGTCATCTCTTCTCTCTCACCTACATGGTGGTGTTCTAAAGAAGAAAGGGACCCCCTCATTTTTAATTTGGATTATAGTTCTTCTACTAAGGATTTAAACTTGGGGGACTCTCTAAACCCTACACTATATCATCTTTGCCAAAAATTTCCCAATCGACACATATACCCTTTCTAAGATTTTGTTGGTGTTGTTGGGCCCCAAAATATCAGCTAAGTACAACAAGGTGCGTGGGTGCATGGGACCTAATTGAAGAAGGCGCACATGTTGAAGGTGTGCGAGAGAAGATTTTTGGCGGGTTTTCCGAACATACGGCACACACGCACAAGGAAAAATAGGTTTTGTACTTAGCCACATTCGACATCCCAGGTAGCACATGAGAAAAGCATGACCCTTGTGGATAAGGTGTCATCCTAGCGACTATGGATCAAAAGGGAATATTCCAGGCATGTGATAGAAGGTTCCAGAAGACATCATTGCAAGAAGTGGAGAGCTTGGATCTAGGGAGGCATGCTCCCATGGAGGACCACTTCAACACTTGGTGACCGATCTGTAACTTCTGGAAGGCATGGCGGTGGGTGCTAAGGTTATAAATACAAGCACCGGTAGAAGATAGATATAGAAGGATATAGAGTTGAAGAGAGGAAAAGATCTACGAAATGAATGGAGGATTCTATGGGTTGGGAATAGGAGCATATAGGGATGATGGCACATTTAGGGGAATGGGTCTGCATTTTTCTCTGTAATGTGATGAACATGGTATAGTTCGATGCATGACTTGGCTCTACATTATTATATGGGGGTCTATTATGAACCCAATGGATTGTAATGTGGTTATTGAATCTCTTGATATGAATACAATGCTCTGTTATAAATCATCTATGTTTGGAAGTATACTAATGTATTTCCTTTCTGTATGAGTTATTTCCTTATGTTGCTTGTTATTTCCCTTTTCTGGATGTAATAAGATAACTCATTCTAGGATATGGCATGGTTCTTTCTACTCATTTCCATTTAAATATGTTATAAGATGATGCATTCTCATAAGACTCACATAAAGGAGAGACTTTGTGCATGCGCATGACTTGGGTGAGCACCCGACCTGTTGGGTGATAGGTCGCACGCATGGGATTAGACTATGGGTCTAAAGGTATAGAATATGACTACATCTTGGTTCCTTTACCGGGACCTCTTTTTGAATTTGTTGTGAGAAATGACATGCATCTTTGTCCCTGTGATGTGATGACAGAGCACTTGCCCTTAAAAAGTTTTGAAACATGGTTCAAGAGCATAGAGGACGATTTTGCTCAAAGATTCAGCATTGGACCTAAGTTCAATGCGTGTATATGGGTAGAAGAGAACCTATACCATGAGCTATATGAGACATTATTTTGTTCCTGTAGACACCTGTAGTTTTCTCAATACACTATTATTTCTAATAGTGCACTAACGCTTCTTCCTTTTACAAATTGACGGCACACCGCCAGTTAGGCCTATCTAACTCCCTTCCTACGACACCCTTTTGGTCATTTTTCCTCTTATAAACCACTTAAATAGGCAGTTATAGCCTCATTCTAACTACATTAGCTTCTTATTCTCTTCTAGCTTGCTTCTATTAGCTCCCCGGAAGATCAATCCACTTCGTTGGATTGATTAAGCCCTTCATAACCCTTCCAAAAACCTAATTACTCTCTAAGAGAGATTAATTAGTCTAACCTAGGTTAATTACCCTCTAACATAGTCAAATCACACTTTGACTTGCTAAAGTGCTTTTTGGACTTTAGCCTTTGTCCCACATGCACCAAATCTCCCTTTTCTTCCAAACCAAAAACTATAAATAGGGCTATACCCCCTCCCTCATTTCCTAAGAATCCTCTCTTCTTCGTAGCACAAATTATAGCAATTTGATTAGGCTTTAGTTTGTATTTCATCTTCTTTCATTTGAGCTAAAAGCATTTAATCTTGTATTTCATAACATTAACATAGAGTAAAAGGGAAGATCCATTGGCCTTGAAGCCATTAATGGGGAGATATCTTTCTCTTAACACATAAACTAAATGCTTAGATCCTCTTAGGTTCATTATTTCAAGCTTTCAAAGAATAGAGATTAACTTCTTTTACTTAGTTTGCATGTTTATTTCAAATTAATGTATGCAAAGAAGGAAACCTTACTCATTTCTTATCACATGGTCCATTGATCAGATTTTCAAAAGCCTTTGGGGTTTCTTTAGAGATTCTTACCCCAAATCCATGGCTTTTACAACTTTTCATTGAACACGATTGCTTTCCGGTAGAACTATATGAATGGATTTTAGCATATGCATCCGAGATCAAGTGGTACTATAGATCGCGCGTGTAGACCCAAGATGAATATCAAAGGATACAGGATGTAAATCTGATTTGGATGCGTGCTATTAATCACTGGTGGAAGATAGTGTTAGAAAATTATACTTTAGAATATGCCATTTCGACGTATTATTTCCTAGAAATTGTTGAGTTTGAGTTTCTGAGGGAGCCTAGAGGATAATTTTTGCATGTTATTCCTTTAGCTATAAAGATCTTTGTCATTACTTTGAGTTTATAAGTATTCCACATGGCTGGCTAAAGCTTCTCAGAGCACTTTGGGAGAGGAATCTAAGGTGGAGGAACATGGTGGACATTGCGGTTGAGAAGGAAAGGGAGGAGAGACAACTCAAGTATAATGGAGCTCGTGAAATGGAGATGACTAGACAACGTGAGGTTACAAGTGTGATGGATCTATGGAGGCGGATGTTGGGGAAGGAGTTGAGGTTCACACAAAGCATGTGAAGCCTAAGTAGTTTGTGCTACGCCATCTTGGAAAATGTGGAAGAGAGGCCCCTTGACTTTCAGATGAGATTTCATCGCATGGAGAAAGAAGATTCGTCAGTGTGCATCTAAACCCACCTGATGACCAAACCCTAGCGCTTGGTTTTCTAGATCAAGGAAAAAGTATTGTTAACCCAGTTTTTATTAGTGGGAGTGACCAATCTGCACCCAAGAGATATAATTTCTCATTTGGAACATCCATGGCTGCATGAAAGCATTCCTGTATTTGGGGGAATCTTTGGACAAGGTGTAAGTATGCAAGCTTTAGGTATTGCATTTGGGAGTGGCGCGAGACATACAACTAGTAGTGGGACATATACAAACCATCAGCATGCGATTCGGTGGGACTCTGGGAACACTAGGCACAACCACTTCAGTACTTTTCGACTACAAAAGGTGGTTACGGTGGGTTAGGAGGAACAGGACCTAGTGGATCTAGTGGATCTGGTGGAGGAGGAAACATCGGAGGGAACCAAGGCTCTGGATTGGGAGGACAAGGACCCCAGCCACCTCCCCAAGTTTTTTTGAGATGTCTTTGCACTTACCAGACTATAGGGGTATTGAATATGTTGTAAATCATGTGCACAAGTGTGAGTTACTATGGCGCGCGAAGGGGGTCACTACTCAGCGTGGAACGTAAGTCAATTTGTAACAATGTTGTAAGGGCATGCACATAGTTGGTATAGGAAGTATGATCCCCATCAAATAGTGGTATACTACACTCGTGTTGAAGAACACCTTCTTAGTAGAGTTCCATATCCCAGAGTTTGATTAGAAGAGCATCAATGTTGTTAAGGAGATCTAGTAGGGAATGGCTGAGATTGTGCGGGAGTATGATGCGCATTTCAATACTCTTATTAAAACTATCTTATGAAATTCATCCTTCTCAACATACTCAATGGTTTTTCAAAGAATTTATAACACCATTTAGAAGGGCTATGCTACACAAGACTTTCACGGACCTACGTGAGGCATTGGAAGTTACCATGTGCATCGAAGCTATTAGGAGCATTGACACTGGTGTTAGCCCTTTTATGTAGGCTCAAATTATTATAATGGCCAAGAAGTTGGAAAAGATAACTACACACTCAATTCCTGAGGTTCATGGTGGGCTTTGGTGTATAGGCATGAAGTGGAGGGGCATACAAAGGATAGTTTCCCTCGGAATTCAGTGTGCACTATGGTAGTAGACTATGAGATTTTCCATGGGGATCATGATGCAAGTATATTCCCTCTACTCTAGCATGCAATCCACAAGAATGTTTCTTGCTATTGCAAGATCTATACCTCTATTACATATGATACCAAGGATTACAGACTAATTAATCAGATCCATGATGTTATTGGTATGAGCGTGTGCTAGACTAGCCTTGTAAGCAATTCAAAAGATGATGACCGATGTTATGAAGGGTGTGCAGATGGAGGAATGCATGAAAGATGTTTTTGCGAAGGATTTTGTGGTTGCATTAACCACGGTAGAGGATGAAGTGATTTCCATGAGGAACTGTTATAATTGTGGATGTACAGTATTACAAGCGTGAGTGTCCCGATGCTATTCTGATGCTCATGAGTACGAAAGAAACATAAGTATGAAGAGTGTCCAGAAATTTATGAGCATATGATATAGAAACATCGAAAGAACAAAGGAATTGGGATGGTGAGCATCAAGAAGGATGATTCACAGTGGATGCCAAGAGTGGCGTGTGAGTCAAGACTAGAACCTGTACTGGTGACAATGCGAGTAGAGGCCACGCATGCTAGGGAGATGCCAAGACCAAAGACACTAGTTTCAAGAGAGGAAGTAGTACATGGAAAGTATCCGGACCCTACTCATTAGAAATAAGTGTATCAAGAGACTATGGATAATTTTACAAGGGAGATCCAATGTTTGAAGGATCAATCAAGGCGGTTTGAGTAAAGGAAGAATGCCGAGGTCCCAAAGGATGACTGGATGAGGTCAAAGAAGTGTGCAAGATGTTAAGGCAAGAGAATATTATTCCCTTGCTAGGATAATGGCTAAGAGAGAAGGTACCACGCACTAGAGTAGAGCATGAAAGATAAATTTTGCATGCAAACCTTCCCCCTCACAGCCTTGAATATGACAAGGAGATTACTTTGAATGCGGTTGTTGATAGGTGGCTTCAGAAATATTATCATCGACACGGGAGCAGAGGTCAATGTTCTTACCTTAGATTCCTCACATCGGATGGGAAGGACCACATTTCAGCCATCCTTGAATGTGTTATATATGGAAAACAAGACTAAAGCAATGCCCATTGGAGTCCTAAAGGATACAGTTATCACCATTCAAGGAGCCAAGTTCACTAGAGACTTTGAAGTCTTGGCGCTCACTGAGGCAGATAACTTTTTAGGGTTGTTTGGGTGCCCATTTTATTACAAGAACAATGTCGACCTACAGTTTAACAAAGGATATATCAATTTTGAGAACAAGGAAGAAAGGGTGATCATGTGATCCTAAGATTATTTCACCCCACAAAAGGATTTATCTAGTTTAAAGATGCTCAGTCCTTGAGTGATACCACTAGTGTGGCATGTGATAATTGGGTGCATGGGACTTATGAGTTAATTGGGTGACAGTTAAGAGGATATGTAACAAGGGTGAAAAATGTGTGCTCAGTCAAGTGCCTAGGAGGAAAGAAGTTTCCAAGTTACTCTGGAGGGGCATATCCTGAAATTTTCTTACGAGAGATGGAAGCTCAGTGGAAAAATGAGGATGAGAGAAGAGGAATGCTCAATTATAACCTACTCGGGACTATAGCACGTTGGTGGGCTACACATTGGGAAAACCTCCGGAGTGGCGTGAGGTAAGGATCACATTTTCTATAAGGTTTTCCATGAGCAACACGCCCACGGTCATACAAGACTACCATGGAAAAGAAATTGCTTCATTCCATATCCAATCTTGTGAGGAGGCATGGATGGGAAGCGTAGAAGCATTTCCACCTTCGTTATGGGTACATAAGTTATATTCCACCTTACAAGGTTGTGTGCACACTTGGTACATTCATTCGGAGATGCATCATCAGACAGGTAATTGGCAAGAGTTGGCGGTTGATCTCATTCAAGCTTTCAAGTATAGGAGTACCAAACCATTAGTGGATAAGGCATTGCAAGTGATCAAGTGCCTTATAATGGGGGATAGTGCTATGGTAGAGGATAGGCTACTAGAATTTCTAGGTGATCCTTATTTGGAGACGTGCCTCAGTGAAGAAGAATCAAAGGAAGTACAGCTTGAGCACACATGTATGGAAAAAGAAAAAGGAAAAATGGTCTATGTAATAGATGAAGAAGTGATGGAGACTTGGGATGTTAACCATTTGGAGGGTACACTCAAATTCATAGACAACGTTGATGAGTGAGCATGCACCTACTATGAGCCCTTGAAAATTAAGGAGGTTAACATTGGAACGGAGGCAGAACCTAAGGAAGCTATCATAAGATACTATTTGTCAGAAAAAAGAAGTTTCAAAGGTCATTGATCTATTGCATGAGTTCCATGATTTATTTCCACATGGGTACCATAAACTCAAAGGCATTCACCATTCCATGGGATATGTGAAGATGAAGTTGAAGGAAGGTGTGCACCCGATTTGGAAGAGGCCTTATCGAATGAATCCAAATTTATGCGTATGGGTTAAGGAAGAAATAGACAAAATGATAGCATCTAGTATCATTGAGGCAGTGGAAGAATCAGAATGGATAAGCCCAATGGTTATCAGTATCAAGAAGGATGGTAGGATAAGAATTTGCGTTGACTACAGGGATCTAAATGCAATATGTGTCATCGATCCTTTCCCAACCCCCTTTACTAAAGAAATTTTGGAGGGAGTAACCGGCGCAAATTCTACTCTTTCACGGATGGATTCTCAGGGTACCACCAAGTCAGGATTGCAAAGGAAGACCAGAGAAAGACAACTTTCACCACTTGAATGGGAAATTTTTCCTACACGGTTATGCCTTTTGGATTAAATAATGTGCCTATTGTGTTCTCGCACATTATGGTACAAGCATTTCAGGACTTCATCCATAATTTTCTTCAAGTTTACCTGGATGATTGGACTATGTATGGATTAGTGAAAGACCATTGTGACAACTTAAGGCTGATGTTTGAGAGATGTCGGCAATTGAGGATATCCCTCAACATAAAAAAATGTGTCTTTGCTACTCCATTTAGAACCCTATTAGGACACATTATATGCAAATAAGGTTTGCTAGTGTGTGGATTTCTTGGTCATACAAGGTATTATAGGAAGTTTATCAAGGGGTATGCAAAAATTTCCATGCCCTTAAAGTAATTATTGAAACATAAAAGTGCCTTTCACTTGGGAGAGGCGAGCGAAGAGCATTTGACACTTTAAAGGACATGCTTGTCCACGACACCCATATTACATTTTCCTTTTTGGAATAAGCCTTTCCATGTGCATGTGGATGCCTTAGGAACAACTATGGGAGTAGTGCTAGTACAACCTAGTGAGGGAATTGTTGATCATCCCTTGTGATTTACAAGTAGAAAGTTGACACCAGCAGAGCATAATTACACAACTACTAAGCATGAATCATTGTCTATGATCTACACGTTCCATAAGTTTAAGCGGTATATGTTGGAAACACTATATATATTCTACACGAGACCATATGAAATTGAAATATTTAATCAAAAAACCCATTCTGCAAGGGTGCATATTTCGTTGGGTCATGTTATTTCAAGAGTTTGAGTTCACAGTGGTCGTAAAACTAGGAAAAAGTAATTCAGGGCTTGACCACTTATCAAGGATTAATTTAGGGGAGGATGCGCAAAGCATTGAGGATACCATGTCATACGTGTAACTATTTAGGTTACGGTGCATGCCCTCAAACTTGGAAGATATCGCAGTGTTCTTAAAAATAGGTGTGGTGCTAGAAGGGATGAAGGCTCTAGAGAAAATAGTTAGCAATATGTGTCACACCTTATATGTTGATTAGTGGAGACACAGTATAAGTTACGTTGTGATGAGGTTACGCACCGTGTGTATTATAACATGAGTGCATGGCAATTATGGAGGAAGCACATGGTGGGATTGCAGGAGGACACTATGCAGGAAATGCTAGCGTGCGAAGATTTTATTAGTAGGGATTTGGTGGGAAACCATCTACAAAGATTGTATTGAGTTTTGCAAGGCTGTGACCATTTCTAGTGCCTTGGAAAACTTGGAAAGAGAGATGAAATGCCCTTGCGACCAATAGCCAGCGTTGAACCATTTGAAAAATGGGCAATCGAATTTGTAGGGCCAATCGCACGGTTATACGAAGGAATGGTTCACGAGTATATCATCACTTACATTGATTACTTGAAAAGGTGGGCAGAGGAAACACCTACAAAGGATTGCACTACAACAATAACTACTAGATTTTTATGGGAAACATAATTAGCGGTATGGTTTCCCTTTAAGTTTAACAAGTGATAAGGGTACACACTTTCTCAATGAAATAGTCAAGATTCTGATTAGCATAATTTATGGTGGCCCATCATAAGATTACCCCATATCACCCTTAAGAAAATGGAACTACTGAGGCATTTAACAAAATACTAAGTCATAAATTAACTAAGATCTGTGACGTTGGAAGACGAGGATTGGGATGATAAGGTATCAGCCATTCTATGGGCATACATGACAACCTACAAAGGTTGAACAAGGCCACATCGTTTCAATTGGTGTTTGGTGCGGAGGTTGTTTTACCAATGGAATTCATGTTACCTTCATTGTGTATAGTGCAAACAAGAGGGTTAGCTGATGAACAAGCACTGAAATAAAGAATTGATAAGTTTATGTAGTTAGATGAAAGGAGATCACTTGCTAGATGGATTCAGAAGGTAGAAAAAACAAGAAAAAGGCATGACATGATCGTCATATCAAGAACAAGAAGTTTGAGGTTGGGTAGTTGGTTTTTGTATGATTCCAAGTATTTGTGCCATCATGGGAAGTTGAAAGTCCATTGGTTGGGACCTTACATCATCTTGTACATTCTTGATTCAGGTGCTTTCTAGTTACAAGCTGTTGGATGGGACAAGGTTACCAGGTCACTTCAATGGGAGTAGGTTGAATCCCTACTATAAATAAGTCTTCTTGGTGTTTGTAATAAGGCAGTATTTCCAGTTAGCTTAGAATTTCCCTTTGTGCTTTTCTTTTCTTGTGTTTCCCTTTCTCATTGCTTGTTCCTTTCTTTTTGTTTCATTTTTGCACCTTGTGCGCTGATAACCACATTATTTTTCTAAATTTTTTTATGCGTAGAGGACTGCGCATCTGTTTTTAGTGTGGGGTGGAGTGATACGAAGTATAGGCCTATAATACAAGTTTGAGATGGTGGTAGAAGTTACAGTGAATGGCCCAGTTGAAGGATAAAAAAGCGTGTAAGGTTAAGAAGCGCGTAGAAGAGAAGGTGGATGAGAATGGTTGGTGTCAAAAAGGCTTTGTGGAAACCATGTACAAAAAGGATGAAGAGCGCAAGAACAACATGAGGTAGGCAAGGGAAAAAATTGGGTAAAGGACAGAAGAAGTGCCTTCGGCACTATGGACATGTGCATAAGAGTCTTCGCTTGGGTTGGATTTTTACATGCCAAAAGGTTGTAAAGGGTTTTTGTGTAGGATGTAGCACGTGGGTAAAGGCTCTTAAAGACAACTTAGTGGGAAAATATGCATTTAATGTTAAAGTATGTTGGTAGATGGTATAGAATTTAATGCTGGAAAGAAGAAATAACTATGAATACAAGGTTGGGAAATTCATTTGTTACCTTGTGTTTACGAAGTAGAAGAAGCTCTTGCAAACTAGGGCATCCAGAGAGAAATTTGTGTGAAGAAAGAAGAATCCAAAATTTGAGTGTGCATCTAGAGTAGATCTATGAACCAGAAGGAGGGAGTACAGGGCGTGAGAAAGGTTTTGTGAAGAAGTGTCGTCTTGTGGAAGGATTTCTTGGTTAGGTTTTGGCAGCTAGGGCACAAAGAAAGAAGGATTCATTTTAGGAGTTGAAGTTTTGGAGTGAGCTTTGGGATCGAGCGAGTAGCGAGAGCGGAAGCGAGCAAGAGGAAGGATTGTTTAAGATCAACCTAGCCAGAAGAATGGCACCAAGGAAACTAACCATTTCACTAAAGAAAACAAAGGGCAAGGGTAAGGGAAAGTAAATCACTTACATCACGAGAACCAATGAAGAATGGTACATGGAAATTCAGTACCCTCGGATGGGGTATTGCTAGGGAAAGAGTGGGATTCACACCTAAAAAGATGGCCATAAGCAATTATAATCATCAAATGAGCACAACGAGAGAAGGAAATAAGACACTTGGAGTTGGTCCAACCAACTAACAATAGGACGCCAGATGGAATGTCGATTTACAACGATGAGGTGAAGGTTAAACTAGAAAAGACCGGGCTATTACAATTATGCGAGTTGCCCTAATTTGGCAAGCACTTTGAGTGACCTTATCGGTGGCTAATGTCACACATGCATGAGGATCATTTATATTTCGTAAGGCACAAGATGCGTATCACACTGCAACTGATACCCAAGTTCACAAGCCTCAATTGTGAAGGAAATAACATTGATGAAGACCTTAGCGACAAGGAGGCTATCAAGGAGACTATAGCCGTGTATGAATACAAGAAGGGGTCATGATACTTTGACATCACTGAGATACCAGACCTAGTGATGAGGATGGTCACTCACTTGGTCACCAAGCTCAATGACCAGAACGATGGAGACAAGTTAACAAGGCATGGTTGAATGTTTGCGGAAGATATCGAAGGAGCCATCTATAACTTTTCCACTTTCATCACGGATAAAATTATAAGTAGTGCGTAGGAGGAAAGAAGATAATCTTGATTATGTCCTCCTCACTATTTTGTTCTCAAAGATTGGAGTGCCCAGGGCCGAAACATTTGTTTGGGAGTATCCAGAAGAAGATCCCCTACCCGCAAAGAGGTTTTTAAAATATACTTGTTAAACCATGATGGCCACTCACAAGGCGCGCCTAGAAAAGTGGTATAATTGAATGCGTGAGGAATTCGGGGCTAAGTGGAGGATCTCATAGTAGTTTTCCATGCTCATGAGTGGAGAGGAAGAATTTTCGATACCAACACTTCTATATTGGCGGTTTATGTTCACAGATGAGAACACGAGTCTGTATGGTGCAAGCTACCCTTCTCCTTCACTATGTTATACTTCCAAGCTAGAGTTAATCAATTCAAGGAGGCCAAGAGACTAAGGTTCAACCTTAGCAAGGTATATATAGACAACCGTGAGCTGCACCGAAATCTGTTCTACCTAAAGAAGCACGTGTACGTGGAGAGATATGTCTCCCACAAGATATAAATGATGAATCCTTTAACACTGCCAATTGTAGGAAGGACCACAACAAGGGTGTATCTATGCATAAGGCCAAAATTTGAAAAGGGCACTTACTTGGAGAATGATATATCCATTCCTAAAGACCCTATAGGAAGGAATAAGGCCATGCCTAGGATGAGAGAAAAAGAGGAGCTACATGAGAAAAAGGCACCAAGTGTCCAAACTGCACAAACGGTGAGCATTTCGAGACAAGGGTTAAGCCTAGTACCTACGTGCGCAAGAAAAAGTCCCCAATCAATGAGAAGACCCCGAGAAGAGGAAGCACCAGAGTAGGAAGAATCATGAAGGAGAAGTCACCAAGAGAGGAGGAAGAAAGAGAAGAATCCCCTGTACTGGAATCCCCGTTAAGGAAGAAGCATAAGGTGATGGATGAGGCTGATTCAGAAGAGACAGAAGACCTAGATGCCTACATTGGTGACAAGGATGATGATGATGATCCATAAGGAGGAGAAGACCATCATATCTATGAGATACATGATTCTGAAGAAGAAGGAGATGATTATAATGAAGGAGATGAGGAGAAGGAGGATGAAGAAGAATCGACACCCAAGGCAAGGGGTAGGCGGGGAAGAAGTTACAAAATATCAAAGGACCCCAAGCCTCATGAAGGAATAGATAGACGAGGCCACAGAGAAAGAAGTGGAAAAAATCATCAAGGACCTAGTAGAACAAGAGGTTGAATGCAGCGCAGATGTGGTGCTAAAGGAAGTTGAGGAGGAAAGCATAGAAAAATAATATGGCAACATGGGAGGAGATCCCAGTTTGGTTGTAAGCTTTCCAAAAGCCACACACACAGGAGAAAGAGCACAAAAGCATCACAAGTTCAAGGAATGGGATACATTGATGATCCAAACAAGGTGTTGCATGCACGCTTCTAGAGCACCATGCCAACAAAACAACTTTTAGCCATGAATTCATTTGATGAGGAAGGTGCATACCCTTGGACGAGGAAAATGTTGTCATGGGAATTTGAGTCCTACATTGATGAGCCTAAGTTTGAATCAAGACAAGGGGAATTGATGAAAGTGCCATAAATAAAAGGGATATACCCCTTGGTGAATGCTTAGTGGTTATCAGATGAGAAAATCTGCAACGTGCTTAATAAAGTCTCAGTTGAGGTTGAAGCCAGGCTTTTTGGGAGAAATGATAGGGTGAAGTTCCTAGAGGCAGAACTAGAGAAAAAGGAAGAGGAGATCCTTGAGAAAAGCAAGGACTGAAGGAGGAACTAATCAGTGCTCAATTAAGGCATGAGATAAAGGATGAAAAGGCAAGAGTGCACGAGGCATATAGATGATCACGTATGTCATTGTCTTAAAGCATCCAGACTTAACACTGCCTGTGTAAAATTATGGATCATCCTTGTAGTTCCTAGAGGACTTGACCCGCATACTCACTATGGAGAGGTGGCCACTTACCCTAGAATCAAGAAAAGGAGGCATTGGCATGCCAAGAGAAATAAAATAAGATGAAGGTTGTGGAAATTATTTCTCAGTACAATAAGATCCTCGCCGATGTAAAGGCCATTGTGCAAGTGCTGAGGCTGCCTATGATAATGCTTGCATGGATAGGGATAGAGTGGCAAGTATCTTAGTTGCCACCCATGAAGCAAAACTCAAGGAGTTCCAAGAAAAGAATAAAGGGAATAGGGCTGAGCGAGACAAGATCCTAGCCAAGGTAGAAAATAAATCAGAGGCCATTGAGACCTTGCGGGCTCAATCAAGAACCGGCTAAAGGAATTATACCCTCAAATCACTCGGAGGATGGATGCACTCGAGGATTTGGGAAAGAAACTGGAGGAGATTGTGGAGATAATGAGCACTAAGGGAGAGGAGCTTAGTTTTGAAGAAGTGAGTGCCTTGGTGGGTGACCTCTGTCAACAAGCACATAATGAGGTCAACACTTAGGGAAGTTAGAAGCTGATTTAAGGAAGGATTTCCCTCTCCTCCTCCAGAAGTAAAAAAGTTCCCCATTCTTTCATTCTTTTCCCCATTTCTTCATTCCTTCATTCTTCCATTCCAACCATTTGTAAAGATCCACCATTATTTAATTATTTATTGAAGAGTGTTTCTGAGGATGGAGAATAGGCATAGTGTGGGGTGATGTTGGGCCCCAAAATATCAGCTAAGTACAAGAAGGTGCATGGGCGCACGAGACCTAATTGAAGAAGGGCACGCAGAGTTAAAAGTGTGTAGAGAAGAGTTACGCATGGTTTTGCAAAACATATGGTGTGCACGTGTAAGGAAAAATAGTTTTGTACTTAGCCACATTCGGCATCCCAGGAAGCACACGAGAAAAGCATGACCCTTGTGGATAAGGTGCCAGCCTAGTGACTATGGATCAAAAAGGGAATATTCCAAGCATACGATAGAAGGTTCCAGAAGACATCATTACAAGAAGTGGAGAGCTTGGATCTGGGAAGGCATGCTCCCATGGAGGACCACTTCGACACTTGGTGAACAATCTGTAACTTCTAAAAGGCATGACGGTGTGTGCTAAGGTTATAAATACAAGCGCTCGATAGAAGATAGATATAGAAGGATATAGAGTTGAAGAGAGGAAAAGCTCTGCAGAAATGAATGGAGGATTCTATGGGTTGGGAATAGGAGCATATAGGGATGATGGTGCATTTAGGGAATGGGTCTGCATTTTTCTCTATAATGTGATGAACATGGTATAGTTCTGATGCATGACTTGGCTCTGCATTATTATATGGGGGTTTGTTATGAACCCAATGGATTGTAATGTGGTTATTGAATCTCTTGATATGAATACAATGCTCTGTTATAAATCATTTGTGTTTGGAAGTATACTAATGTATTTCCTTTATGTATGAGCTATTTCCTTATGTTTCTTGTTATTTCAATTTTCTGGATGTAATAAGATAAATCATTCTAGGATATGGCTTGGTTCTTTCTACTCATTTCCATTTAAATCTATTATAAGATGATGCATTCTCATAAGACTCACATAAAGGAGAGACTCGGTGCTGCACATGCCTCGGGTGGGCGTGTAGCGCCCACTAGGTGATAGGTCGGCACGCATGGGATTAGACTATGGGACTAAGGGTATAGAATATGACTACGGCGCAACCCTAAAAGCTTCACTCGGCTCTTTTCGCAGCAGATTCTTCTCTTGATTTGCGGGTCTTATCCTTCTCACTCCCTTTCTTTCCCTCTACTCTCCTCTTTTTCTCTTTTAATATTTCTAATTATTTTAATAATTTTAATATTTTAAAAAAATTCTAATATTTCTAATATTATAATATTTCTTACATTCTTTTAATATTACTTTAATATTTTCATTCTTGCCTATATACTCTTTTTGAGTATTTGATTTTTTATTATAATGTTTTAAATATTATAATATTTTAAATATTTCCTATATTTTTAATATTCTAATTATTTGAATAATTTTAAATATTATTTAAGAATTCTTGGTTGGCTTTGAGCTTGATTTGAAAGGGTGCTTTGAAAAGGTATTTCAATTTTTTTTTTTAGAATTTCTCCGCTTATATATAGCCTCTCTGATGATCGTTTGAAATCATTCTTCATCCAAATTTTTCAATCCAACTACTAAGGGTGTATTCCCCAAAACTTGTTTTGGATATATTGATGATATATGATTTATTATTATTCGATCTATATCTTTGTTCATTCTTATTCATGTTCTTTCCTATTCTTATTTCTTCATCTATGTCATGTTGCAATAAAAACTCAAATTTTTATAAAACTTAATTTTTATAAAAATTTATAAAACTTAAATATTTATAATTTTTTTAAAACTACAATTTTAATATTTTTATAAAACTTAAATTTTTATAAAACCTAAACCCTAACCAATTTAGGGTTTTAGGGTTTGGGGTGTTTGGGTTTTAGGTTTGGGGTTTTGGGGTTTGGCATTTTGGGTTTTGGGTTTTAAGGTTTTAGGTTTATGGTTTTATGGTTTTGGGTTTTTGATTTTAGGGTTTTAAGTTTTGGGTTTTAGTTTTTAGGGTTTTGGGTTTAGGGTTTAGGGTTTTGGGTTTTGAGTTTAAGGTTTAGGATTTAGGTTTTAGGGTTTTAGGGTTTTAGGGTATGGGGTTTCTGGGTTTATAGTTTAGGGATTTGGGGTTTTATAAAAATTAAGTTTTATAAAAAAATAATAAAAATTTAAATTTTATAAAAAATATAAAAATTTAAGTTTTATTAAAACTTATGTTTTATAAAAATTTATAAAAATCTAAATTGTATAAAAATTGAGTTTTATAAAAATTTGAATTTTTCTTAAAGCACGAATGAAGAAATAAGAAGCGGAAAGAACACCGAATAAGAATGAACAAAAAGGTTATAGAAATTTCAGTTTTATAAAAATTTAAATTTAGGGTTTAGGGTTTAGGGTTTAGGGTTTGGGATTTGGGGTTTGGGTTTTGGGGTTTGGGATTTTTGGTTTTGGGGTTTTGGGTTTGGTTTCGTGCCTTGGGTTTTGGGTTCAGGTTTGGGGTTTGAGTTCGGGTTTCAAATTTCAAGTTTTGAGTTTATGGTTTTGGGGTTTTGGATTTATGGGTTCGGGGTTCGGGGATTTTGGTTTGGGGTTCGAAGTTCGATTTTGGGGTTTGGGGTTTGGGGTTTAGTGTTCGAGGGTTTAGGGTTTTAAGGTTTGACTTTTTAGGTTTTGGATTTTTTGGTTAAGGGTTTGGGGTTTAGGAGGTTTGGTGTTAGGGCTTGGGTTTGGTTTAGGGGTTAGGGGGTAGGGGTAGGTTTTAGGGGTTAGAGTTTAGGGTTTAGGGTTTTGTGTTTTGGGGTTTTGGGTTTTGGGGTTAGGGGTTAGGGGTTAGGGTTTTGGGTTTAGGGTTTAGCGTTTAAGGATTTAGGGGTTAGGATTTAAGGATTTAAGGGTTTAGGTTTTAGGAGTTTAAGGTTTTATGAATTTAGGGGTTAGGGGTTAAGGGTTAGGGTTTTGGGTTTGGGGTTTGGGTTTTTGTGGTTTTGAGTTTAAGGGTTTTGGATTTTGGGTTTTGGGGTTTAAGGGTTTAAGGGTTTTGGTGTTTTGTGGGTTTTGGGTTTTGGGGTTTTAGGGTTTAGGGTTTTGGGTTTTGAGTTTTGGGATAAGGGTTTTGGTTTTTGGTTTTAGGTTTTGGATTTTGGGGTTTAGGGTTTTAGTGTTTAAGGTTACGGGTTTACTGGTTTGGGGTTTAGGGTTTTGGGATTGAGGTTTTGGGATTGGGGTTTTGGGGCTTTGGGGCTTGGGGCTTAAGGTTTTAGGGTTTTAGGGTTTTGGATTTTAGGGTTTTGGGTTTAAGGTTTTAGGTTTGGGGTTTAGGGTTTTGGGGTTTTTGGGTTTAGGGGTTGGGGTTTGGGGTTTTGGGGTTAGGGTTTTGGGATTTTAGGTTTTGGGTTGGGGTTTGGGGTGTTGTTTTTATGGTTTTGGGTTTTGGGTTTTGGGTTTTGGGTTTTGGGTTTACATTTTCAGTTTTATGTTTAGGGGTTAGGGGTTTAGGGTTTAGAGTTTATGGTTTTGCGTTAGTGGTTTTAAGGTTTTGGTGTTTTGGGGTTTTTGGTTTAGGGGTTGATGGTTTTAGGGGTTTAGGGTTTAGGGGTTTGGGTTTTGGGTTTTTGGTTTGGTTTTGGGTTTGGGATTTGGTTTGGGGGATTTTGGGTTGGGGGTTTAGTGTTTTAGGGTTTAGGGTTTGGGTTTTAGGGTTTGTGTTTTAGGGTTTTAGGTTTTTATGTTTTGGGTTTTAGGTTTTGGGTTTAGGGTTTAGGGTTTGGGTTTTAGGGTTTGGGTTTAGGTTTTTGGGTTTGGGGTTTTGGGGTTAGGGTTTGTGGTTTTAGGGTTTAGGGTTTTGGTGTTTTGGGGTTTTGGACTTATGGTTTTAGGATTTTAGGGTTTTCAAGTTTTGGGATTTTATGGGTTTAATGGTTTTACGGGTTTTGAGGTTTGGGGTTTGGGGTTTAGGGTTTAAGGGTTTTAGTGTTTAGAGGTTTTGGTTTTGGGGTTTTGGGTTTTGGGGTTTTGGGTTTTTGGGGTTTGGGATTTAGGGTTTTCGAGTTTGGGTTTTGGGGTTTAGGGGTTTGGTATTTTGGGGTTTGGGGTTTAGGGGTTTGGGGTTACAGGTTTGGGGTTTTAGTGTTTGGGTTTTTAGGGGTTTAGAGGTTTAGGGTTTAAGGGTTTTGGGGTTAGGAATTAGGGTTAGGGTTTAGGTTTAGGGGTTAGGGGTTATGGTTTTGGGTTTTAGGGTTTAAGGGTTTAAGGGTTTATGGTTTAAGGGTTCAAGGGTTTTGAAGTTTTATGGTTTAGGGTTAGGGTTAGGGTTTTGGTTTAGGGGTTTTGGGACTTAAGCGTCGGGGTTTAGGGGAAGGGTTTTGGGCCTTTAGGGTTTAGGGTTTTGGGTTTGGGATTTTTAAGTTATATGTTTTGGGATTTCAAGTTTTAGGTTTTGGGTTTCTCGGTTTTCGGTTTGGGGTTTATGGTTTTGGGGTTTTGTGTTTGTGGTTTAGCATTTAGGGTTTAGGGTTTAAGGCTTTAGGGCTTTAGGGCTTTAGTTATAGGGGTTAGGGGTTAGGTTTTAGGGGTTAGGGTTTAGGGTTTTGAGTTTAGGGTTCGGGCTTAGGTTTAGGGGTTTAGGGTTTAGGGGTTAGGGGTTTAGTTTTTGGGTTTTTAGTTTTCACATTTTGGGTTTTGGGTTTTTAGTTTTCGAGTTACTCTAAACCCTAAACCCTAAACCCTAAACCCATCAAATTAGGGCATCGAATGGTATTTAATTGATATCTCACAAAATACTTTCCCAAAGTGCATGAAATTTTTTATGGAAGCTTAAATAATAATAATAATAAACACTAGAAAAATATTTTTGGAATTTTAGAATAATATATTGCTACCAAAAATCTACAAAATGCCCTAGACGGCTAGGAAACTTCAAAATCCATATCTCCTCAAATATGCATGGAAAAATTATGAAACTTGGGAAATAACATCTATTAATATTGAGAATTAAAACCCAACCTCTAGATCTGAAAAATTACACCTGAAGCCCTTAAAAACACCTCTGCAAATTTAGAATCGAGTAGATAAAACCTTAAAAAATCTAAATTTCTGGAAATAACATGTACCAATGATATAGTTCAACATAATTTTTAGAATTTTTGGAAGTTTAGGGTTTAGGGTTTTGGGTTTTGGGTTTTTCATTTTTAGGGTTTAGGGTTTAAGGTTTTAGGGTTTAGGGTTTAAGGATTGGGGTTAGGGTTTAGGGTTAGGGGTTAGGGGTTGAGGGTTAGGGATTGGAGGTTATGGTTTAGGGATTAGGGTTTTGGCACTGCCAGTTTAGGTTTTGGGTTTTGGGTTTTGGGGTTTTGGGGTTTTGGGGTTATGGGTTTTGGGGTTGGGGTTTTAGGGTTGGGGATTTGGGGTTTGGGGTTTTAGGGGTTTAGGGTTTTAGGGGTTTATGGGTTTTAGGGTTTGAGGTTTAGGGTTTGGAGTTTGGGGTTTTGGGTTTTGGGTTTTAGGTTTGGGGATTTCAGGTTTTGGGTTGGAGGTGTCGGGTTTGGGGTTTGTGGTTTGGGGTTTTGGGGGCTTCATGTTTTGGGTTTGGGGTATAGGGTTTAGGGTTTAGGGTTTGGGGGTTAGGGGTTGGGGTTATGGGTTTGGGGGTTGGGATTTGGGGTTGGGGGTTTGGGGTTGGTGGTTTGGGGTTTAGGTTTTACGTTTTGGGTTAAGGGTTTTAGGTGTTAGGGTTTGGGATTTAGGGTTTTGGGTTTAGGGTTTTAAGTGTTAGGGTTTTGGGTGTTAGGGTTTTTGGGTTAGGGGTTAGGGTTTAGGGTTTTATGGTTTTAGGTTTATAGGGTTTTATTGGTTAGGTTTTGGGGTTTTGGTGTTTTTGGGTTTTAGGGTTTAGGTCTTAGGTCTAGGGTTTTAGGGTCTTGGGTTTAGGGTTTTAGGGTTTAGGGGTTAGAGGTTTAGGGTTTAGGGGTTTGGATTTAGGGGTTTGGGTTTAGGGTTTAGGGGTTTGGGATTGGGGTTATGGGTTATGGGTTTTGGGTTTGAGGTTAGGGGTTTGGGTTTAGGGTTAGGTGTTTTGAGTTTCGGGTTTAGGGTTTTAGTGTTTAGGGTTTAGGGTTTGGTTTAAGGGTTTAAGGGTTTTGGGGTTTATGGTTTAAGGGTTTAAGGGTTTAAGGTTTTGGGGTTTAAGAATTTAAGGGTTTGGTGTGTAAGGGTTTTGGGTTTAGTGTTTGGGGTTAAGGATTTGGGGGTTAAAGGTTTTCCATTTGGGGTTTGGGGTTTAGGGTTTAGGGTTTAGGGTGTAGTGTTTGAGGTTTAGGGTGTATGGTTTATGGTTTTGGGGTTTCGGTGGTTTTGGGGTTTTGGGTTTTGGGGTTTCAAATTTAGGGCTTATGGTTTTGGTGTTTGGGGTTTTATGGGTTATGGGTTTTCGGTTTGGGGTTTGGTGTTTTGGGTTTTAGGGTTTCGGGTTTGAGGTTCGGGTTCGGGGTTTTGGGTTTAAGGTTTGGGATTTTGGGTTTACAATTTTAGGGTTTGGTGTTTGGTGTGTTGGGGTTTTGGGGTTTTGGGGTTTAGGGTTAGGGGTTTAGGGTTTGTGGTTTAGGGGTTTCGAGTTTATGGGTTTTGGGGTTTGGGTTTAGGGTTTAGGGTTTCAAGTTTAGGGTTTAGGGTTTAGGGTTTATGGTTTTAGGGTTTTAGGGTTTTAGGTTTTAGGGTTTAGTTTTTAGGTTTTAGGGTTTTAGGGTTTAGGATTTAGGGGTTTTAGGGTTTTAAGGTTTAAGGTCTAGGGTTTAGGGTATCGGAGCTATTGTTCCTCCCAACTGTGTGGGTTAAACATGGCAGATTGGAAAGATCTCAATGTGGGTTTTATGAAGGAAATGTTCACCAACATGGTGAAACAACAGAAGCCACTAACCTTTACTTGAGCTAACTCACTCGAATGTGAATCAAAGAAAATCCCGAGACAATAAGGAAAAAGGTGAGAACAATAATAAAGGGCACCCAATAGAGGTGATTAATGAGGATTCTTGTTGGAGTAAATACCAATATTTGAGTAAGGGTTTCGAGATAATATGTCGTTTCTAGATTATTGCATGATGAAGATTGGTAGAAACCCAAGAGAGGTCATCATATGTTGGTACCCGAATTACAAAATAACTCATTTGAAGAAGAATAAGATTCTAGAGAAAAGGTATGATTTCCATTGAGAAAAATAATTACATTAGTGAAACGTTTCTTGTTAGAGAAATTATTCCACTTTCGGAGGAGAAATTTATATATGTAAGCAAGGAGGATGTAATGGAAACTCTAAAGCGGTGTGAGGAATGGAATAGCATAGCTAGAGTCTGCTAGATTGATAACGGCTCAAACAAGACAACACCTACAAGATTTCAAGGAAAATATATGGGCAAATGATGCAAGGAAGTCTACACCCATGAAAAAAATCTTTATAGAGCAACTTGCACATGAAGAGGAGCCTCACATGGACACTTGTGTGAAATTGCAGCCTGCTGTAATTTCCAAACTAGCAACTTTTGATCAGCTTTCAGATACTTTCAATGGGCACTGAGGCAAGAATGTTGGGGGCATCTCAAAAATGTCTATCTTGAACACACAGAGGGACATTGATTGCATTTAAAGGTATGAACAACATATTAATGTGTCTTATTTATTGCTGCCTATTCCAATTTATTTCCATCATGAGATGCATGGTATGGTAGATGATGAAGTCTTCATTACGGATTTTGTTGAACCATTTCTTCAACTATGTGTACATGAGCATTTTTTGGATGATATATGGTGGCAAGTTTTAGCTCACTTAATTGGTATAGGGGCATGGATGGTAGAACACTTCAGCATGTTTTGTCTCTTGTGCATGGCTTTTAGACAAAACAAAGATGCAATTGCTTGAGGGAAAGCAATTTTGGGAAGGGAGGATTGTAATATCCCTTCCCATTCGAAGACCTTTGGCCTATTTTGTCAACCCGATGGCCAAAGGAAAAATATAAGGGTGACTTAAGTTATAGTTAATTAAAATAAAGTGCCATTAATAAAAGAAAAAATAATATAGAGCACTTATAATAATTTATATGACTTAATAATTATTAAATCTAGGATGGAAAATTCCCAAATATAAATTTTTATCCATCCTAGTCGAAAAGGTGACTTTCCTTAGAAGGGGAATGAGAACATAGAAAAGATAAATGCCCATTATACTATGTATTTCCCTAAGAAAAATGTGACTTGCATTAGAGGGAAAAAGTTGTTGGGAAACCCATTTAATATGGGAAAATATTAAATGTTTGGATAGGGAAAATCCTTATGAACTAATTGGGTGTTTAGGGTTTAGGGTTTAGTGTTCGGGGTTTTATGGTTTTATGGTTTAGGGTTTAGGGTTTAGGGTATTAGAGCTATTGTTCCTCCAGGGTGTGTGGGTTAAACATGGAAGATTTGAAAGATCCCAATGTGGGTTTTATGAAGGAAATGTTCACTAACATGGTGAAACAATAGGAAGCCACCAACCTTTATTTGACCCAACTCACTCAAAATTTAAATCAAATCAAATCCAGGACAATAAGGAAAAAGGTGAGAACAATAATAAAGGGCACCCAATAGAGATGATTGATGAGGATTCTTGTTGGAGGAAGTACCAATATTTGAGTAAGGGTTTCAAATATAATATGCCATTTCCAGATTATTACATGATGAAGATCGGTAGCAATCCCAAGCGAGGTCATCATATGTTGGTACCTAAATTAAAAATAACTAATTTGAAGAAGAAGAAGATTCTAGAGAAAAAGGTATGATTTCCATTGAGAAAAATAATTTCATTAGTGAAACTTTTCTTGTTAAAGAAATTAGTCCAAATTAGGAGAAGAAATTTGTATATGCAAGCAAGGAGGATGTAATGGAAACTCTAAAATGGTGTGAGGAATGGAATAGCAGAGCTAGAGCATTAGTTTGATAGTCGCTCAAGTAAGACAACACCTACAAGAGTTCAAGGAAAATATGTGGGCAAATGATGCAAGCAATTCTACACCCACAAAAAGTCTTTATAGAGCAACTTGAACATGAGGAGGAGCCTCATATGGAAACTTGTGTGAAATTGCAGCCTGCTGTAATTTCCAAACTAGCAAATTTTGATCAGCTTTTAGATACTTTCAATGGGCATTCAGCAACAATGTTGGGGCAGCTCAATATGTGTCTATCTTGAACACACGGAGGACATTGATTGCATTGAAAGGTATGAAAAAAATAATAATGTGTCTTATTTATTGCTGCATATTCTAATTTATTTCCATCATGAGATGCATGGTATGGTAGATGATGAAGTCTTCATTATGGATTTTGTTGAACCATTTCTCCAACTATGTGTATATGAGCATTTTCTGGATGATATATGGTGGCAAGTTTTAGCTCACTTAACAGGTACAAGGGCATGGATGGTAGAACACTTCAGCATGTTTTGTCTCTTGTGCATGGCTCTTAGACAAAACAAAGATGTGATTTTTTGAGGGCAAGCAATTTTGGGAAGGGTGACTTAAGTTATATTTCATTATTATAAACTGCCATTAATAAAAGAAAAAATAATATAGAGCACTTATAATAATTTATATGACTTAATAATTATTCAATCTAGGATGGAAAATTCCCAAATATAAATTTTTATCCATCCTATTTGAAAAGGTGACTTTCCTTAGAAGGGGAATGGGAACATAGAAAAGATAAATGCCCATTATACTATGTATTTCCCCGAGAAAAATGTGACTTGCATTATGAGGGAAAAAGTTGTTGGGAAACCCATTTAATATGGGAAAATGTTAAATGTTTGGATTGGGAAAATCCTTATGAACTAATTGGGTGTTTAGGGTTTAGGGTTTAGTGTTTAGGGTTTTATGGTTTTATGGTTTATGGTTTAGGGTTTAGGGTATCGAGCTATTGTTCCTCCATGGTGTGTGGGTTAAACATGGAAGATTTGAAAGATCTCAATGTGGGTTTTATGAAGGAAATGTTCACTAACATGGTGAAACAATAGGAAGCCACCAACCTTTATTTGATCCAACTCACTCAAATTTAAATCAAATCAAATCCACGGGACAATAAGGAAAAAGGTGAGAACAATAATAAAGGGCACCCAATAGAGATGATTGATGAGGATTCTTGTTGGAGTAAGTACCAATATTTGAGTAAGGGTTTCAAATATAATATGCCATTTCAGATTATTACATGATGAAGATTGGTAGAAAGCCAAAGCGAGGTCATCATATGTTGGTACCTAAATTACAAAATAACTCATTTGAAGAAGAAGAAGAAGATTCTAGAGAAAAAGGTATGATTTCCATTGAGAAAAATAATTTCATTAGTGAAACTTTTCTTGTTAAAGAAATTAGTCCAGCTTAGGAGAAGAAATTTGTATATGCAAGCAAGGAGTATGTAATGGAAACTCTAAAATGGTGTGAGGAATGGAATAGTAGAGCTAGAGCTGCTAGTTTGATAGTCACTCAAGTAAGACAACACCTACAAGAGTTCAAGGAAAAGATGTGGGCAAATGATGCAAGCAATTCTACACCCACAAAAAAAGTCTTTATAGAGCAACTTGAACATGAGGAGGAGCCTCATATGGACACTTGTGTGAAATTGCAGCTGCTGTAATTTCCAAACTAGCAACTTTTGATCAGCTTTTAGATACTTTCAATGGGCACTCAGGAAACAATGTTGGGGGCAGCTCAATATGTGTCTATCTTGAACACACGGAGGACATTGATTGCATTGAAAGGTATGAAAAACATAATAATGTGTCTTATTTATTGCTGCATATTCTAATTTATTTCCATCATGAGATGCATGGTATGGTAGATGATGAAGTCTTCATTATGGATTTTGTTGAACCATTTCTCCAACTGTGTATATGAGCATTTTCTGGATGATATATGGTGGCAAGTTTTAGCTCACTTAACAGTGTACAAGGGCATGGATGGTAGAACACTTCAGCATGTTTTGTCTCTTGTGCATGGCTCTTGGACAAAACAAAGATGTGATTTCTTGAGGGAAAGCAATTTTGGGAAGGGTGACTTAAGTTATATTTAATTATTATAAAGTTGCCATTAATAAAAGAAAAATAATATAGAACACTTATAATAATTTATATGACTTAATAATTATTAAATCTAGGATGGAAAATTCCCAAATATAAATTGTTATCCATCCTAGGTGAAAAGGTGACTTTCCTAAGAAGGGGAATGGGAACATAGAAAGGATAAATACCCATTTTACTATGTATTTCCCTTAGAAAAATGTGACTTGCATTAAGAGGAAAATGTTGTTGGGAAAATCATTTAATATGGGAAAATATTAAATTTTTGCATAGGAAAAATCCTTGTGAACTAATAAGATATTTAGGGTTTAAGGTTTTAGGTTTTGGGTTTAGGTTTTAGGATTTAGGGGTTATGGTTTAGGGTTTAGGTTTTAGGGTTTTAGGGTTTAGAGTTTTATGTTTTAGGGTTTGGGGTTTAGGGCTTAGGACTTTAGGGTTTATGGTATTAGGGTTTAGGGTATTAGAGCTATTGTTCCTCAGGTATGTGTGTGTTAAACATGGTAGATTGGAAAGATCTCAATGTGGGTTTTATGAAGGAAATGTTCACCATCATGGTGAAACAACAGGAAGCCACTAAACTTTATTTGAGCCAACTCACTTAGAATTTGAATCGAAGAAAATCCTAGGACAATAAGGAGAAAGGTGAGAACAATAATAAAGGGCACCCAATAGAGGTGATTGATGAGGATTCTTGTTGGAGGAAATACCAATCTTTGAGTAATGGTTTCAAAGATAATACGCCATTTCTAGATTATTGCATGATGAATATTGGTAGCAAGTCCAAGCAAGGTCATCATATGTTGGTACCTGAATTACAAAATAACTCATTTGAAGAAGAATAAGCTTCTATATAAAAAGGTATGATTTCCATTGAGAAAATAATTGCATTACTCAAACTTTTCTTGTTAGAGAAATTATTCCAGCTCGGAGAAGAAATTTGTATATGTAAGCAAGGAGGATGTAATGGAAACTCTAAAATGGTGTGAGGAATGGAATAGTAGAGCTAGAGCTGCTAGAATGATAATCACTCAAGCAAGACAACACCTAGAAGAGTTCAAGAAAAGATGTGGGAAAATGATGCAAGGAAGTCTACACCCACGAAAAACATCTTTATAGAGCAACTTACACATGAGGAGGAGCCTCACATGGAAACTTGTGTGAAATTGTATCCTGTTGTAATTTCCAAACTAGCAACTTTTGATCAGCTTTCGATACTTTCAATGGGTACTCGGGAAACAATGTTGGGGCAGCTCAACATATGTCTATCTTAAACACGCGGAGGACATTGATTGCATTGAAAGTTATGAACAACATAATAATGTGTCTTATTTCTTGCTACCTATTCCAATTTATTTCCATCTTGAGATACATGGTATGGTAGATGATTAAGTCTTCATTATGGAGATTTTTGAACCATTTCTCCAACTTTGTGTATATGAGCAGTTTGTGGATGATATATGGTGGCAATTTTAGCTCACTTAATAGGTACAGCGCATGGATGGTAGAACACTTCAGCATGTTTTGTCTCTTGTGCATAACTCTTGGACAAAAAGATGTAATTGCTTGAGGGCAAGCAATTTTGGGAAGGGAGGATTGTAATATCCCCTTCCCATTCGAAGACCTTTGGCCTATTTTATCAACCCAACGGCTAAAGGAAAATATAAGGGTGACTTAAGTTATATTTAATTAATATAAAGTTCCATTAATAAAAGAAAAATAATATAGAACACTTATAATAATTTATATGACTTAATAATTATTAAATCTAGGATGGAAAATTCCCAAATATAAATTGTTATCCATCCTAGTTAAAAAGGTGACTTTCCTTAGAAGGGAATGGGAACATAGAAAGGATAAATGCCCATTTTACTATGTATTTCCCTGAGAAAAATGTGACTTGTATTAGGAGGGAAAAGTTGTTGGGAAAACCATTTAATATGGGAAAATATTAAATGTTTGGATAGGAAAATCCTTCTAAACTAATTGGATGTTTAGGGTTTAGGGTTTAAGGTTTGGGGTTAGGTTTTAGGGTTTTGGGTTTTGGGGTTTAGGGTTTGGCGTTTAAGGTTTTGGGTTAGGGGTTAAGGTTTAGGGTTTTAGGGTTTTAGGTTTGGGGTTTGGGTCTAGGTGTTTGGGCTTAGGGGTTAGGGGTTTAGGGTTTAGGGTTTTAGAGTTTTTTGTTTTAGGGTTTGGGGTTTTGGGTTAGGGGTTAGGGGTTAGGGTTTTAGGGTTTAAGGTTTTTGGGATTTGGGGGTTTTAGGGGTTTTGGGGGTTTAGGGTTTTAGGGTTTTTAGGTTTCGTGGTTTGGGGTTTAAAGGGTTTAGGGTTTAGGGTTTTAGGGTTTCGTGGGTTTGGGCCTAGGTTTTAAGGTTTGGGGTTTTGGGGTTATGGTTTTGGGTTTTGGGGATTTAGGTTGGGGTTTCGGGTTTTATCTTTTAAGCTTTTGAGTTTAGGGTTTAGGTTTGGGGTTTAGAGGTTTATGGGTTTAGGGTTTAGAGTTTAGGGTTTTTTTGGGTTAGGGGTTTTCGTGTTTTGGTGTTTTGGGGTTTTTGGTTTAGGGGTTTAGGGTTTTAGGGGTTTAGGATTTTGGTTTTTGGTTTAGGTTTGGGATTTGGTTTAGGAATTTTGGTTAGGGCTTTAGTGTTTTAGGGTTTAGGGTTTAGGGTTTAGGGTTTATGGTTTTGGTTTTAGGGTTTGTGTTTTAGGGTTTTGGGTTATTAGGTTTTGGGTTTTGTGTTTTAGGTTTGGGTTTGGTTTTGGGTTTGGGTTTTGGTTTAGGGTTTTGGTTTAGGGTTTTGGGTTTAAAGTTTTGGGGTTTGTGGTTTTCATATTTTGGGGGCCTTGGGTTTTGGATTTTTGGGTTTGGGGTTTTTGGGTTTGTGGTTTTAAGGTTTTAAAGTTTTGGGTTTTTGGGGTTTTGGGTTTATGGTTTTAAAGTTTTATGGTTTTTTTAGGTTTTGGGGTTTTATGGGTTTAAGGGTTTTAGGGGTTTAGGGTTTAGGGTTTTAAGGGTTTAGGTGTTTTAGGGGTTTTGGGTTTTAGGGGTTTTATGGGTTTTGAGGTTTGGGTTTGGGGTTTGGGGTTTAGGGTTTAAGGGTTTTAGTGTTTTGGGGTTTTGGGGTTTGGGAATTAGGGTTTTAGAGTTTGGGTTTTGGGGTTTAGGGTTTGGGATTTTGGGGTTTAGGGTTTAGAGGCCTGGGGTTTGGGGTTACGGGTTTGGGTTTTGTTGTGGTTTGGGGTTTGGGGTTTGGGGGCCTTTCGTGGGGTTTAGAGGTTTAGGGTTTAAGGGTTTTGGGCCTTTGGGTTTAGGGGTTAAGGGTTTTGGGGTTATGGGGTTATGAATTAGGGTTAAGGTTTAGGTTTAGGGGTTAAGGGTTACGTTTTTGGGTTTTCGGTTTTGGGTTTTGAGTTTTAGGGTTTTGGGTTTAAGGGTTTAAGGGGTTTATTGTTTAGGGGTTTAAGAGTTTAAAGGTTTAAGGGTTTTGAGGTTTTGGGGTTTATGGTTAGGGTTAGGGTTAGGGTTTGGGTTTAGGGGTTTTGGGGCTTAAGGATTAGGGTTTAAGGTTTAGGGTTTTGGGTTTTTGGGGTTTAGGGTTTAGGGTTTGGATTTTAAAGTTTCATGTTTGGGTTTGGGGTTTAGGGTTTTGGGGTTTCTGTTTGGGGTTTAGGTTTTAGGTTCGGGGTTTAAGGTTTTAGATTTTTAGGGTTTAGGGGCTTAGGTTTTTAGGGTTATGGTTTTAGGGTTTTAGGCGTTAGGTGTTATGTTTTAGGGGTTAAGGTTAAGGGTTTTCAGGTTTTTGAGTTTAGGGTTCAAGTTTTAGGGCTTAGGGTTTAGGGTTTACGGTTTATGGGTTAGGGGTTTGTGTTTTGGGTTTTTGTTTTCATGTTTTGGGTTTTGGGTTTTTGTTTTTGGGTTACCCTAAACCCTAAACCCTAAACCCTAAATTGACTAAATAGGGAAGCAAATGCTATTTAATTGATATCTCACAAAATACTTTCCCAAAGGGCATTAAATTTTGATGGAAGCTTTCAATAATAATAATAAACACTAGAAAAATATTTTTGGAATTTTAAGAATAATATATTTCTGCTTGAAAATTACATAATGCCCTGGTGACTAGGAAACTTCAAAAATTCATCTCCTCAAATATGTATGGAAAAATTATGAAACTTGGGAAATAACATCTATTAATATTGAGAATGAAAACCCAACCTCTAGATATGAAAAATGACACTGGAAGCCCTTAAAAACACTACCGCAAATTTGGAACTAAGTAGATAAAAGCCTAAAAAATTGAATTTCTGGAAATAACATTTAACAATGATATAACTCCAACATAATTTTTGAAAATTTTAGAAGTTTAGGGTTTAGGGATTGATATTTTGGGGTTTAGGTGTCTTGGGTTTTGGGTTTAGGGTTCAAGGTTTTGGGTTTTTAGGGTTTTTAGAGTTATAAGGGTTTAAGGGTTTAGGGGTTAGGGGTTAGGGTGAGGGTTTAAGGGTTAGGGGGTTAGGGGTTAGGGATTGGGGTTGAGGGATGGGGGTTAGGGGTTGGGGTTGCGGTTTCGGTTTTGGGTTTTGGGGTTCAAAGGGGTTGGGGGTTTTAGGGTTGGGGGTTTGGGGTTTTAGGGGTTTAGGGTTTTATGGGTTTTAGGGTTTTAGGGTTTGGGGTTTAGGGTTTGGGGTTTTGGGTTTCCAGTTGGGGTTTTGGGTTCTGTGTTTGGGGTTTTGGAGGTTTTGGGTTTTGGGTTTGGGGTTTGGGGTTTGGGGGTTTTGGTTTGGTTTAGGGTTTGGGTTTAGGATTTAGGGTTTAGGGTTTTGAGGTTTGGGTGTTTAAGCGTTAGGGGGTGGGGTTGGGGTTGGGGTTGGGGTTTAGGGTTCATGGTTGGGAGTTTGGGGTTTATGGTTTATGGTTTTGGGTTTTGGGGTTAGGGTTTAGGTTTTTGAGTTTTAGGGGTTAGGTTTAGGGGTTTTGGGGTTTGGGTTTACTACGCTTGAGGTTTTAGGTTTAGGGTTTAGGGTTTAGGGTTTTAGGGGCTAGGGTTTAGGGCCAGGGTTTAGGGTTAGGGGTTTTGGGGTTTGGGTTTAGGTTTTAGGGGTTTGGGTTTAGGGTTTGGGGTTTGGGGTTTGGCATTCGGGGTTAGGAGATTCATTTTTTGGGTTTAGGGTTTAGGGTTTCAGGGTTTAGGGTTTAGGGGTTTAGGGTTTAAGGGTTTTGTGGTTTAAGGGTTTAAGGGTTTAAGGTTTTTGGGTTTGAGGGCCTGAGGGTTTGGGGTTTGGGGTGTAGGGTGTAGGGTTTGAGGTTTAGGGGTGTATAGTTTATGGATTTGGGGGTTTTGGGTTTTGGGGTTTTGGGTTTAGGGTTTATGGTTTAGGTGTTTCGGTTTTTAGGTTTTAAGGATTAGGGTTTAGGGGTTTGGAGTTTTGGGTTTTGGGGGCCTTTGGGTTTAGGGTTTATGGTTTAGGTGTTTTAGATTTTTAGGGTTTAAGGGTTAGGGGTTAGGGGTTTGGGGTTTTCAGGTGTTTAGGATTTGGGGTTTCATGTTTTGGGGTTTAGGGTTTGGTATTTTGTTTCTGACAGTTTAGGGTTTAGTGTTTGGGGTTTTGGGGTTTAGGGTTAGGGGTTTAGGGTTTGGGATTTAGGGGTTCGGGTTTAGGAATTTGGGCATAGGGTTACTGGGTATTGGGGTTGGGGTTTAGGGTTTTAGGTTTTGGGTTTTGGGTTTTGGGGTTTTGGGGTTAGTGGTTTCGAGGTTTAGGGTTGAGGGTTTATGGTTTAGGGTTTTAGGGTTTGGGGTTTTAGGATTAAGGGTTTTAGGGTTTGGGGTTTTATGTTTTAGGGTTTAGGGTTTTAGGGTTTAGGGTTTAGGGTATCGAGCTATTGTGCCTCCAACCTATGTGGTTTAAGCATGGAAAATTGGAAAGATCTCAATGTGGGTTTTATGAAGGAAATATTCACCAATATGGTGAAACAACAAGAAACCACTAACCTTTACTTGAGTGAACTCACTTAGAATTTTAATTAAGGAAAATCATGGGAAAATAAGGAAAAAGGTGAGAACAATAATAAAGGGAACCTAATAAAGGTGATTGATGAGGATTCTTGTTGGAGGAAATACCAATTTTTGAGTAAGGGTTTTAGAGATAATATTCCATTTTCATATTATTACATGATGAAGATTGGTAGCAAGCCTAAGCAAGGTCGTCATATGTTGGTACCTGAATTACAAAATAACTCATTTGAAGAAGAAGAAGCTTCTAGAGAAAAAGGTATGATTTTCATTGAGAAAAATAATTGCATTAGAGAAACTTTGCTTGTTAGAGAAATTATTCCAGCTCAGGAGAATAAATTTGTATATGCAAGCAAGGAGGATGTAATGGAAACTCTAAAACGGTGTGAGGAATGGAATAGTAGAGCTAGAGTTACTAGATTGATAGCCGCTCAAGCAAGACAACACCTAGAAGAGTTTAAGGAAAATATGTGGGCAAATGATGTAAGGAAGTCTACACCCATGAAAATAAATTTTATACAAAGAACTTATACATTAGGAGGAGCCTCTCATGGACACTTGTGTGAAATTACAACCTTGTAATTTCCAAACTAGCAACTTTTGATCAAATTTCAGATACTTTTAATGGGCACTCAGGCAACAATGTTGGGGGCAGCTCAACATATGTCTATCTTGAACACACAGAGGACATTAATTTCATTGAAAGGTATGAATAACATAATAATGTGTCTTTTTTTTTTGGTACCTATTCCAATTTATTTCCATCATGAGATGCATGGTATGGTAGATAATGAAGTCTTCATTATGGAGTTTATTGAACCATTGCTGACTATGTATATATGAGCATTTTTGGATGATATTTTGTGGCGAGTTTTAGCTCACTTAACAGTTTGGGGTTTCGTGTTTCACTTTGGTGTTTGGGTTTGGGTTTCGTGGTTTTGGGTTTCGTGCCTGGGTTTTCGTGCTTGTGCCTTAGGGTTTAGGGTTTGAGGGTTTTGAGTTTTAGTTTTGAGGCTCCGTGGTTTGGGGTTTAGGGTTTAGGGGTTTAGGGTTTATGGTTTAGGGGTTTGGGGTTTGGGGTTTGGGTTTGGGTTTTAGGGTTTTGGGATTTGGGGTTTAGCGGTTTGGGGTTTGGGGTTTGGTGGTTTAGGGGTTGGGGGTTGGGATTGGGGTTTGGGTTTGGGGTTTGGTGTTTGGTGTTTAGGGGTTTAGGGTTTTAGGGTTTTAGGGTTGGGGGTTTAGGGTTTTTGTTTAGGGTTTAGGGGTTTGGTGGGTGTTGGTGGTTAGGGTTTGGGTTTTGAGGGTTTTGGGGTTTGGGGTTTTGGGTTTGGGGTTTGGGGTTTGGGGTTTGGGGTTTTAGGGTTTAAGGGTTTTAAGATTTTAGGGTTTAAGGGTTTTAGGGTTTAGGGTTTTTAGAGTTTTTAGGGTTTGGGGTTTGGGTTTGGGTTTAGGTTTTTTGTTTTTGGGTTTAGGGTTTAGGGTTTAGGGGTTAGCGAGCTTGGGGTTTTGGGTTTAGGTTTTGGGTTTAGGTTTTAGGGTTTTAGGTTTTAGGGTTTTAGGGTTTAGTTTTAGGGTTTAGGGTTTTAGGGTTTTAGGGTTTTAGGGTTTAGGGTATCGTAGTTATTATTCCTCCACTGTGTGTGGGTTAAACATGGTAGATTGGAAAGATATAAATGTGGGTTCTATAAAGGAAATCTTTACCAATATGGTTAAACAATAGGAATCCACTAATCTTTATTTGAGCTAACTCACTCGGAATTTGAATCAAAGCAAATCCTAGGACAATAAGGAAAAAGGTGAGAACAATAATAAAGGGCTCCGAATATAGGTGATTGATGAGGATTCTTGTTGGAGGAAATACCAATCTTTGAGTAAGGGTTTCAAAGATAATATACCATTTCAGTTATTGCATGATGAAGATTGGTAGCAAGCCCAAACGAGGTCATCATATGTTGGTACCTAAATTACAAAATAACTAATTTGAAGAAGAAAAATCTTCTAGGGAAAAAGGTATGATTTTTATTTAGAAAAATAATTGCATGATTAAAACTTTACTTGTTAGAGAAATTATTCCATCTCGGAGAATAAATTTGTATATGCAAGCAAGGAGGATGTAATGGAAAATCTATAATAGTGTGAGGAATGGAATAGCAGTCTAGAGCTGCTAGATTAATATCCGCAAAAGCAAGACAACACCTATAAGAGTTCAAGGAAAATATGTGGGAAAATGGTGCAAGGAATTATACACCCACGAAAAATGTCTTTATAGAGCAACTTACACATGAGGAGGAGCCTCACATGGACACTTGTGTGAAATTGTAGCATGTTGTAATTTCCAAACTAGCAATTTTTATCGGCTTTCGAGATACTTTCAATGGGCACTTAGGCAACAATGTTGGGGGCAGCTCAACATATGTCTATCTTGAACACATGGAGGACATTGATTAAATTGAAAGGTATGAAAAACATAATAATGTGTCTTATTTATAGCTTCCTATTCCAATTATTTGTATCATGAGATGCATGGTATGGTAGATGATGAAGTCTTCATTGTGCATTTTGTTGAACCATTGCTCCAACTATGTGTATATGAGCATTTTGTGGATGATATATGGTGGCAATTTTTAGCTCACTTAATGTGTACAAGGGCACGGATGGTAGATTACTTCAGCATGTTTTGTCTCTTGTGCATGGCTCTTAGACAAAACAAAGATGCATTTGCTTGAGGGTAAGAGTACGACGGAAAAGTGACAAGCAAGCGTGGGAATCTACAAGTGACTCTTCCTCGCACCCGACCTCCCGAGGTCATGCCGAGACAGCCGGTTGGGATGGAATATGTGTGAAATACAGACAAACTAGTTAGGTAATCTAATGTCTTCAATGCGCACTAACGGAACTTGCGAATCTAAAGCAAAGAAATCCCTCCTAACTTGAGCTGGTGTGATAGATCGGTCAGCAAGGATGATTGCTCGAAGGCTCCAATCAATATCGAGCTCTGGCGTGATTTGATCTATGGCTTGAGGAATACTTGGAAAATGACCCGGGATAGTTTCATGTATTTCTCCGGACAGGGTCATATGGTGGATGGTAAATGTAGTCAATTCTATGGACGGTTCTCTGGCCTAGTCTAGAACTCTCTAGCTTTGTTAGCTGTTGTGTCTAGCAAGGATAATTGTTCGATGATGATAGGTGGAAGTGGAGTAGACCGGAATACTAGTGTGCGTAGGCCAGTGTCTATGTCTAATTCTCCTATGGATTCATTGGGCTGTGGGATTTGTGGATCACAACCGTAGACTCTTAGTTGTTGTGGACCTGTTATGGTCATGCGTGGAATCAAGTCCTAATCCCTAGTATCCAGTAATCGTATGCTTTCTCAAACTATATTTAGGATCAATAAGCAGTGATTTTCTCAGAATATCTTACAGGTGTTCTTGCAACCTGGATTCTTAGGCTGGTATCTATATCTGTAAGAGTGTCTCCTTCACCTGGCTGTGGGACCAAAGGATCACAACCAAAGGTTTGTTCTCTTTCGAACCCTTCTACAGTCATATGAATGTTGTCTAGTGTAATCTGTAGTTCGGTTGATTTGACCAAAACGTGTGTGCTTGGTCGTCTTCTACGTTTAACCCACTCAATTGGGAATTGATTTCTTGCAAGCTTACCATTGTTCGGAAGACTTGAATCCTGAGATTTTGATCTATATCAGTTATTGCTGTGATGAGATTGGGTTGAGGCACGATTGGCTCGAATACGTATTCTCTGGGCTCTCTAGGTCCCGTGATTGTCATACAAAACAACAAAGTAAAATGAACTACAGTAAAATGAAACTTAACTATGTCGAATATACCTATATATGATTTCTCTATTTTTTTGTTTTCTGATGAACTTTACGAATTTAAGAAAGTAGCTATTTAAAATATCTAGAAATGACAACTAAAATAATCAATTTAAAAAAACAAAATAACCGAGTGTAGTTATTTTTCTCGTGCAATTTTTTAGATCTATTCTAAACAATAAAATAGCTCATCTAATCTATTTGCAAGATTCTCGATCCTACCTCAGAAGTGAGGAGTGAATCATAGTTTCTCAGAAACTATCAATCCCCACAGCTTCCCTGGCAATATCGAGAATAGAATTTACTGAAATAAAGCAATTAACTACTCTATTTGATATGATTTTAACTAGAACTTTGAAAGCTAGAACATGGATTCTGCAGAACAATGGCGAATCCGATGTGTGTGATCTTGTCCCCTCCGTGTGATCTCCTCGTTCCTTCATGTTCACGTGGATCCAGAAAAGCGTGTAATGCTAGCATCAACAGAAGTAGATATTGGGACAAAGGCAGCACAGAATACATACTTAATATAATGCGAGTAGGAGAGGGATAGCGCAAGAGTACAGGGCTTGGCTTATGCAATTCCTAGCGGGATCTATTGCGAGTCATGCAACATGAAGCGTCCAGAACCTAAAACTATCCTGTTTGAGGAGAAAACCCTGTAACTTTAATGGCTTCCTAAGCTATTCTACTCCAATGGATTGGATGAAATAACAAAGACTTTGCTGCACAAGATGGATTTGTGGCTTACCAACAGTAAAACAATGCTAACAAAGCATGCAATGAACTAAACTATGAATCCTAAGCAAAATAAAAGACTGAATTACTGAAATGAGAAGATGAGAAGTGAATGAGGGCCATTTTCTTGAGCACAAGCCAACTATTTATAGCATTTGCATTTACCCAAGGTAAAAACCAAATAGAACTCTTAAACTATAAACAATGGCAAAACACTATTCCAGGGAACCAAAATCATAAATGCAAGCTCATGGCGGTGAAAGAAAGCTGGTAAAACGTTGAATTTACGTGAGTCGTGTTAAAAGAGCTTTCTAGAAAATGCGTAAAGGACCGCCACCCTGAGCAGGGCGGCGGTTACAGGACCGCCACCCTGTTCAGGGCGGCGGTCACGAGACCGCCACCCAGGCAGGGCGGCGGTTTCATCACTGAAGAGAAAAAGGCCAAGAAAAGAGGGGAAAAAGGGAAAAACAAAGCACGCGGGGCTAAGCGGGGCATGTGGGATGTTAACGCACACTTGGAGAGCTTTTCTCGGATCCCGAACACCTTACGAGGAGACCTGTATCATCATTAGGGCATGTGTCACGTTGTTCTGGTAGTACAGTACCTTACAATTTTGGGTACGTACATATGCCCCCTCGGAGAAGTGTTTTAGCCATGAAGAGGCGTAAAACGGTGGGTCCGAGTATGGCGGTCCCGAAATGGGAAGTTAGAAGTTATACCTGATACATCCATGTGTTGAAATGATGCCATCCAAAATTCCCGTTACCTACAAAACGAAAAGAGAACTCAAGTGCAGATAGACACAATAGTTTGAAAAATAAACGCTAAAATAACAGGGAATGAGAACATACCATTTGTGCGGGGATAGGAACTTACCTCCGTCAGTCGCTCCAAACCTGTGAAAAGTCATTTTAAAATGAATCAAAGTGCTATATATATGAAAGTGGGCCCATTTTCCTATTCATTTGCACGAGTCGATTTGATTGATTTTGAGCTCTGGGACCCATGGTGACGGTTTCTTGCGTGAGTAGAGTCAAAACGTCTACGACGAGATAGCGATCATGCCTCCACGTGCGGCACATCGACCCATGAGATCACAGGTTAGTTTTCTTCAGTTTATCCTTTTTACCACCTTAAATTTGAAATGCTAAATACTTTGTCATGGGGGGGTAATTTTTGAAAATGTTAGTGTTGAAAGGTCCACCTAGGGGGCGCCTACTAGGTAGGCTTTGTTTTTAGGTAAAATGGTCGTTTTTTACGTTTTTTAGGATTTTTAAATTTAAAAACCCACGTGGGTTTTCGGACCACGACCGCCGCCCTACCCAGGGCGGCAGTTACAAACCGCCCCCTTCTCGGGCGGTGGTTTTGCACAGAATGTAAAAGGAACCTCTTTTGAGATTGTGTTTGTATTTTTAGCATTTCTACATGCTTTCATGATTTTTCTAGTATTAATTGGATGCTAACTTGCTTTGTTTTGTGTGTTTTTGGGTGTATGCGGGCGAGAGAGAGGAGTATATCCGGTGGAGTAGAGAGAGGGAATGTGATTAGCTCCCGGGGTTCTAGATGCCCTCTCACGGGATGAGGAGGACACTCTTGACAAATGGGGAGATATACTACGCATTTCACGCGTGCCCCACATTACACCATCTAGTCACATCCTTTGTGACTTGTTCTCATACTGGGATGCAGATCGGAACACCTTCCAATTGCCAGGGGTCCACGGTGAGTGGACTATCACATTGGAGGACGTCTATCGCATTCTGGGGGTCCCGATCATCGGGAGACGACTCACCCTAGAGACAGCAGGCTCATGGGCACAGATTACACAGTGGGCCACATATATGGGAGATGCAGTCATCTCCACGGGGTCGAAGAAGGGGGTGAGAGTTTGATCTATTCCTTCTTTTCCCATCCCCCTACTTCGCCAGGCCATCATGGGGATCCTTGCCTCGAGACTGATCGGGGACAAGGGAGGAGATACATTATTATACTGCTGGTCCCCCATTATTACACAGATAGAGGAGCACGATCGGATATATGCCTGGGGAGTAGACATTCTTGGGACCACCTACCATGACTTATACAGGGTGGTCCGTTTACAGGGGCAGTCATTGAGCCACCCGACTCTAGTCATGAGTTGGGTCTATGAGCATTTCATCCCTTATGGCAGGGGTGTGGAGGTGGCAGATCCTAGAGCTGTGAGGGCAGCCAGATGGATAGACATGTCGGTGCTTAGAGCACCTCATCAGCCAATTGCCTCCTTGACTACTGCCGACATGGAGGCCACACCATACCAGACTATGGCAGGCATATGGGGCGAGGAGGCTCTTACCTTGATCTCCTGCTCCACGACAGGGCAACTTATTGACAGAGTGGGGCGAGTGGAGATGCACCCCTTTGGCCGAGTTCCTCAGCAGTTTGGCCTACCATACATGGGTATGCTTCCCCTAGTGGCGCCAGTATATAGATCAGTCCGAGAGGCCAGAGGGGGCCAAAGGCCGGGGTTAGACAGTGGTTACTCCTGGCGTTCCTATTGCAGCCAAGAGGATAGTTCGTGCGGAGGGAGAGCCAGGTGCACCTCGGTGGCTTTACTTCAGATTTCTGTGGGTCCTGCCCATAGCAGCGATGACCCCATTGAGGTAGACTCCAAGTCTGAGGAGTTTACGGGGGGAGACAAAGGAGGAGACCGAGGACAGTGATCCTGAGTGGCATGATACCCAGGATATCATGCAGGCGGAGAGGGCCGAGCAGAGTGTAGAGAGGGTGACTGCACGGTTTCGGAGGAGCCACTCTCCCAGGGCCATGGGGAGGATGAGTCTATTCTAGGGCGTTACGTTGCTCCAGACCATAGGCGAGTCCCTCGATCGCGGTGGCATCTGTGGCGGGCGCTGATCCCATAGATCCATCTTGGAGGCCTGGTGATCCGAGTGAGTTACCCTCTCTCCCTTCTAGTGTTTGTTTAATTTAAGATCATTTTAGTTACTATCTCTCCTTGTGTTTTATCTTGGATTTCTAATCTTCTATTTGGTTTCTAATTTTTCTCCTTGGTTTGCAGAGACCGTCGATGAGTGGCGGGACTTGATTCGCAGGGTATGTACTGATACCCTGATGATCCCCATGGAGAGGACCCGCATAGAGCTGTCCGTGGATGCTGGGAGCCTTCAAAGCAGCCAGCGGCGGACATACCGACGCGTCTTCGCTCCAGTCTGGTAAGTGGCCAGGATGGTATCGACCCTTCGCACAGAGTTAGCGGGGTACAGGATGGCTGAGCGCTTGATGAGGAGCCATTCTCGTGGTGAGACTGTGGCTACCCCTCGGATCCTGAGCCCTCCGTGCATTGAGAGCCAGCGTAGCCGGAGTCCTAGGCGTGGGCGTGCACCTTCAGAGGGGTCTCGTAGGGATTGAGAAGCCACTTGGCTCTCACAGATTTTGTACTATATATTCTTTTGTATATCCCGGGCTCTTTGAGCGTTTTGACCATGCTGAGTGCATGATGGCATTGTATATAAACGTTGGTCATTTATATATATGTATTTTTGTTCTGGATCAAACTCTTGGTATTCGTGGCTCACTTTCTATTTCCAGTTTCTTATACTATGATGTATGTTTATATGTTTTTAGAATATATGCAATGGTGAATCAAATGATGCAAGTGTTTTACTTTCCTTTTGTGTTTCATGATGCTGATATATGATAATGTAGATATAATGTGATTTCGAATCTTAGTTTCTGTAAGCAATTTTGGATACTTCATGTTTGTTTTGGCAAAGTGATGAAAATAAACCGGTACGATGAATGAGATAAACTCACCCCTACCCCCCAACTCCACGCAACTAGTAAGATGCGAGGGCTTATCACCAAGAGTTGGGAAGGGCACAAGTTATGAGGTGTAGTGAAATGATAGTGATGAAAGACAGACAAAGCTTTAGTGGAACCAAATTAGGACATCACAAGTATACTCTACTCGAGTGACTTCATAGTTTTGGATGCAACTTGCTTTGCGGTTTATCCAGACTTAGACTCGTAGATGGCCACATAGTAGACAAAATCTGGGTTTTTAGGATTTTAACTCTCTTGGGATTTTTAACATCTGATTCATTTTTTTTTGACTCAAAATTTCAAAGTTTGAATTGTTTATGTATGACCTTTTACATTTATTTGTCAAGAGGACCCCCTACACTTTGCCCCACGCTACTAGTAAGAAGTGTGGGTTTATCACCGTGGGCAAGGCATAGGCGAGTAAGGGAATTTCCATCCTTTCCCAACCCTACGTCACTAGTAAGAGACGCAAGCTCATCACCAAAGGTTGGTGGGGCAAGGAAATGTGTAAAATTAAAATTTTCTATTTGATCAATGTTTGACTTGTTTATTTGAGTAAAATGTCAGTATGTGTTTATTTCCAAAGAGATATACATATGGGATAGATGTGACACTATGAAGCTTCTAGAAAAAACCATAGGCAAGACACCTACCCTAAGAAGAAACCAACAGTGAGAATAAACTTGCAGATCTTGGTATGTTTACTTGTTAATACTTTGTCATGTCTAGGTTTATTTGATAAAATGATTCCGAGATAATTTGATGATATCATGAAAATGGAGAAGTATGATTAAAGAGTTTATGCCAACAACATCATGAGTTTGTAATGAATTACTTTGAGAATAGATTCCTTAATCACCATTTGTGTATGAACAAGCGGACAACATGATCCTAATCTATATGAAGATGCAATGTAGATATATATATATATAAGTAGTGCTAGCTGCTTATGCGTAAAAACACTTGAGGTGTAGGGAATTGACTGTTTCACCAAATTCCTCACCTTCTAGCGTACATAAGAGGTATGCACCATTCCCATAGTCTTTCATGACTCGGTATGGGCCTAACCATTTAGACCGAATTTCCTTCCTTCGCCGGTCTTCTTGTCGATCCGGTTGTCTAGTCTTAGAACAAGATCACCTTCATATATGTCACGTTCATAGACTTTCTTGTTATATTGCCAGCACATCTGGTCAGCATAGACTCTATGCCGTTGTTCAGCATCTAACCTAGTTTCATCTAGGATTTCTAGTTGGGAAAGACGTGCTTCCCTGTAAGCATATTCATCTAGAATCCCTTGTAATGAAATGTGGAGACTGGGTATTTCAACCTCGAGTGGGAGAACTGCCTCTGCCCCGAATACTAGTGAGAAAGGAGTTGCTCCCGTTGGTGTTTTTATTGAGGTTCGGTGGGCCCATAAGGCTAGATATAACTTCAAGTGCCAATCTCATTTGTTTTCTTTCACCATTTTAAGGAGAATGGCTTTTAGTGTTTTATTCGTCACTTCATCCTATCCGTTGGCTTGAGGGTAATACAAGGAAATCGTATGATGGCTTATCTTAAATTTATTACATAGTTCGCGAACCTCTTCATTCTTAAAAGAAGTTCCATTATCGAGATAATGATTTATGGGATACCGTACACAGTAAATGATTTGGTTCAAAATGAACTTGGTGATTACTGAACTGTGCATGAAGTAGTAAGAGGCATAGCCTCTACCCATTTGGTAAAATATGCGATGGCCGTGATTATAAAACTATGGCCATTTGTGGACGAGGAGAGAATTTCCCTATTAAATCTAGGCCCCATGTAGAAAAGGGCCACGGAGTAGCGATTGGCTCAGCAGAGCTTGTGCTTGGCATATGGATCTCATGGGAGAATTCTTGGCACTTATGACACCTGCGTATGACATCTACTGCGTCGTGTTCTAGAGTAGGCAAGAAATAGCCCATTCGATGTATTTTACGAGTGGTGGCATGACCACCGAAGTGGCCTCCACACATTCCACTGTGGGATTCATGGAGAATCTTCTTGGATTCTTCCATGTCGACACATCTTAGGAGCATTCCATCGAATGCTTTCCAATAGAGTACTTGTTCTATAATGATGTATTTAGCTACGATAATACGTAATCGCCTTCTTTGTTGTGGTGTAGCTCCTTCTGGATACGTATGGTCCATGATATAATTAATGATATCAGCGTACCAGGGACACTCAGAGATAGAGGGTTGGGTTTCGATGTAGTATACGCACTCATCTAGAAAATATAAATCTACTAGATCACCTCCATCTAATGGGTTATCAGCTAACCAATCTACGATGATTTTTCCTTTAACCGACTTCTGATTTACAAATGTTAATTCGAATTCCCCCATTAAGGTTATAAAACGTCCAGCCTTTTTAGACAAGGACCCTTGTGTGAGGAAAGTTTGTAAATGGTCTGTTTTTACCATGACCCTTGTTTCTTGATTTAGCATATAATGTCTTAGGCGTTTGGTTGCAAAGACTATGGCGAGGCATTCTCGTTCTACTTGGGTATAACGTGTTTCATAGTCGAGCAACGTTCGGCTAATGAAATAAATCACACGTTCTCTCTTGTCATCGTCTTCTTGAGCCAACATGCAGGCTAGCGAGACATTGGTAGCTCGTAAGTATAAAATTAACGAGCGATCTAGCTTAGGTGGCATTAGCGTAGGTGGTGACAACAAGAAACGCTTAACTACATCAAAATCTTCATTGCAGTCTTCAGTCCAATTAATGCTATAATATTTCTTGAGTAAATTTTTGATTGGATGAATGGCAAAGCTTAAGTCTGGGATGAATCTTCGGATTGCACCTGACTTTCTCGAGAAATGACCGATTCCGCATTCATCCGAAGGTGGAACCATTTCGAGGACACTGAATTTTGGTTGGGTCAACATCTATCCCTCATGACGATATGATGTAACCTAGGAGCTTCCCTCCTGTTACACCAAAGACGCATTTTTCTGGATTTAGCGTGACTCCGTACTCTATCAGACGTGAGAGAATGACGCGGAGTATTTCCGGATGGTCACAACGCTTCTTGGCCTTAGCCAACAAGTCATCTACGTAGGATTCCATGATTTTATGAATTAAATCATGAAATATATATGTCATAGCTCGCTGGTATGTAGCACCAACATTCTTGAGACCAAATGGCATGACAACATAGCAATAAGTTCCCCAGGGAGTTATAAACGTGGTTTTAGCTTGATCTTGTTCAGATATTTTAATTTGATTGTATCCCGAGAATCCATCCATGAGAGACAAAAGTTCAAACCCAACTGTTGCATCAACAATGACATCAATGGATGGCAATGGGAAGTCGTCTTTAGGACATGCTTTGTTGATGTCTCGAAAATCTATGCAGATGTGTATCTTTCCATTCTTCTTGAGAACGGGAACGATGTTAGACACCCATTGGGAGTAATCGACTGGCTTGATAAATCCTACTTGGAGGAGTTTTATTACCTCCTCTTTTACCATGAGAGCTACCTTGGGTTTCATGGGTCTCGATTTTTGTTTAACTGGCTTTGCATCAGATTTAGTGACGAGGTTGTGCACCACAATGTGGGGTGCAACCCCTGTCATTTCCTTATAATTAAATGAAAATGCCTTCTGATGTTCTTTGAGGATCCGAGTGTGTATTTCTACTTCCTCTGGGGTTAACGAGGACCCTAATTTCAATATCCTTGGTTCGTCTTCCGTTCCGATGTTAATATCAATTGTTTCTTCGATCAAAGAGGCGTTACCCTCTTCAAACTCAGGTGGTGCTGGAGGTAAATCCAAATCATCCCCATTTTCTACCGTATATGCTAGGTTCCATTTGTGAGGGAAGATCCACCATGGGATTTCCGAAGTAGGAAGATGAATGTGGGATTAAGGACAAATCTATCATATGATAGGAGAGATGTAGTGCCGCATAGGCATTTAAGTAATCCAAAGTGGCCATATCACTATCAACATGGTCTAGGATAGTAGATTCATTTATGTTTAAAAGAGAATTTGTCATTGTCTTTATCAATGGTTCATCACGAAGGGATACCATGAAACGGGTATCCTCTAACTCATTGCTTGGAGTAAAATGTGATGCTGAAGTTGTTATTGAATCGGCGAGAAGATTTTTCTCTCATGGGATTGCTTCAATTGATATGAAGTCAAACTCCTTGCTTAAATCTAATACAGATTTTTTGTAAAGTTATAAGTGCTCAGCTTTGGTTTCATATGCCTCAGAGACTTGGTTTGCTACTAATTACGAGTCTCCTAAGACTCTGATGTTATCAACACCAATTCTCTTAGCTAAGATGAGGCCAAGGAGGAGGGATTCATACTCAGCACCATTGTTTGTGCACTCGAAATTTAGTTTGAAGGTGAAAGGTAAGACTTTTCCTTCAGGGGAAGTAAAGATTATACCTGCCCCTACTCCGTAATGGCATCTAGCTCCATCAAAATGGAGTGTCCAATATTTAGCTGGGAATATGGATGGTGGGATATCTGTTGTGTTTGTATATTCTACTTCCACCATACAGAGATCCTCTGCTGGAAGAGAGCCAATGCCTAGGGAATATCCTATGCCTACTGAATCGAATGGTAAGAATATTGGTAGATCATTTTCTAGTAGTTCAATGATCTTTGCAGTAGTTCCTAATGATACTACTTCTATAGTTTTAGCCTCATCTTTGGGGGTTGGGGTTGCTTTGGCTAGGCTCATAGTTTCAAGATCTGTCGTAGGTACCAACTTTTCTTTTGTTTTTGCATCGGTAGGTTTATTAAGTTGGTTTGTTGGGAGTTCAAACTCCGAGTGTACGCCTGGTCTTTTCTTTAAGTCAGCTAGGTGTACATCAAATGGTTTTGGATCACCTTTGGCCACGAATACCTTTCCTAAATGTAAAAACCTTACTTCTTGAAATAGTGTAGAAGGGATTGCCTTCATGCGGTGTATCCAAGGTCGGCCGAGGATCATATTATAGTTAGTTTCCCGATCTATAATATAAAACTTAGTCAAGATGGTTTTGGGTCCTAAGGTGACCAGTAATATTATAGTTCCAACCGAGGTGGCTTTAAGACTATCATAGCCCCTTAGTGTATTTCGAGTTGTGGAGCAATTGGTTTCTCCATACCCTAGCTTTTGGAGGAAAGAGAAGGGGACTATGTTAACTGCCACCCCATCATCAACCATTACACACTTTACATAGTTGTTGTAAACCCATACTTGCAAATGTAAGGCTGGATCACCTCGGCGTGCGATCTCAAAGATCACAAAGATTTTGTTTATCTCGAATATGAATTCGACATCCCTATCTACCTACCCTGGAGGATGAACATCAAAGTCCACATGATTTACCTGTGTTTCAGGTGGTGGAGTGATGTTAATTAGATGACCTAAACCTAATGCTTCTAAAAGAGCAGCCCTGTGGGTAGGAGAGTTCTTTAGTAAGTCTAAGAATGAAATGTGCGAGAAGGTTTTTGTTAGGTCGTTAATCAAATCATAGGCTCCCACAGGTTTTACTACGATTTGTTGGATGTCATCTGCCTCTGGTAGGTGGTTTGCACTTAGCCGAGAGAAATACTCTCACGTCCTTGTTATAGCTTCGATGGGCAGCTCAGCCTAACTCCACTAAACCGACTACCTTAGGTCGTGGCTGACTTCCTAGTTGCGGCGCAACTAATGGATTTAGTGAGGTCGAGGCTTCATGATCATTGTTTCTGTCATTACACCTTTGTTCATCCCAGTTAGATTTATCCTGTTGTTATCGTGATTTGGGAGTGGATCATTAAAGATCTTCAGGGGTGTGTTTTGAGGGAAACTGCCCCTGAAAAGGTATTTGACGTTGGTGATGTAGGATCTGCTAAGAACATATCCATAAAAAGTTGTTTTTGTTCATCTGGCAAGTGTTGCATGAATTTATTGTAGTCACGGCACGTTCTAGTGTCATGGCCCCGAATTTTGTGGAAACCACAATACAAATTAGGATTGTAATTCCTAGTTTGTTGGTTTGATGTGTATTGTGGCCCAAAATTTTGATCAAACCGTTGTCTATTAAAATTTTGCGTTTGTTGTCTTTGGTTTGAATTCTAGTTTTGGTACCTAGTTGAATTTTGGCTTGGACCCTGTATGGGATTTCACCGTTGTTGTTGTTGTTGTTGATGATGATTAAAATCCACTGCATTGATTTTCGGGGTAAATTTGTTGTTTCGTTGGTTGTTTATTTGTGATGGATTATTGACAACATTTACCTTCTTAGGCTAGTCGGTTACTCCATTTGTTGTTACACCCCAATTTTTGTTAAGGATTTTAGGTCCTTGATTGACGTTCGTGGTAGTAGGATAAGTTGTAGTGTTCTGATTGGGGTGATTAACCTCCCGTTTGCTCCATATGTTTTGCGACCACTATCAATGGCTGCTTGATCTATTTGAAGAGCACTTTCTAGTACTTCATCGTAAGTTCTTAATAGGAACTTTAGACTTCATCCTTCACTTCTCTCGTGCTTAATGAATGAAGGAATAAATCGCATAGTTCCATTTGATCCATATTTGGAGCACTTGCTGAAGAATAAAGAACTGTACGCCACCTTTGGATGAAATGGGTGACATATTCGTTGTGTTCTTGTTTGATGTGTAATAACTCTCTGATTCCTGTTCTTAATAATTTGTTCATGTCGAAGGCCTTGATGAACTCTGACATGATTTGTTTGAATGAATGTATGGAAGCCTCAGGTATTCTATAATACCAATCGAGAGCGATGCCTTCTAAGGTTTTTGGGAATATTTTAGCAACAACCCCATCCCATGGGAGTAGTTCTCGAATGGCCGTAGCATAAGCTTTGATATGTGCATTTGGATCTCCCTCTCCTTTGTATTTGGGCAAATCGGAAGAGGTCTTGGAAGCATGACGCTTCGTATGGTGAAATCCAAGGGTTCTTTCAAATATTCTGAGTACGTCCCTATCGCATATGTTTCGACCATTGACGGTGCCTGTTGAGGGAGTGGTGGTGGAATGGTTTGTTGGTATGGCACAGCGTATGCGTTAGCAGGGGCATAAGGAAGCCCTTGTGTTTGAGCAAACATGCCGGGAGAGGAGAACATATCCCCTTGTGGTGATTTGGAGTACATGTTTAAGTATGACGGGGTACTGTCCATGAATGGATTTTTCTGTACTAAACCGGGGGGAACAGTGCTAGAGATGGTGGGTCTAGTTGGCATTTGTTGTGAATACTGAGGATTCATGCCTAACGTGCCTACTCCTGTAAGGAGATCTACTTGGCTAGGATGGTGTGGAGGATTGGAACTTCCTGTTTGCATGAATTACGAATTTTGACTTGCTTGGGCAAGTTCTAATCCTCTAACCTTTTCTACTAACATTGAAATGATTTCATTTGGTGAAGTCACAGCGTTTTTCCGTAGTGGCATTTGTTGTATACCATAGTTTTATATAGGCACGTGATACCCCGCTATGAATTGATCACTATCTTGACAAGTTTCTCCGAGGGTATTTCCTATATGCAGTGGCATAGAGGTATTTTCTTGAAAAGAGACCTCGGGTTGTTTTTGTAAACCTCCTATAGGTGGATACATACTTCGAGAACGTTGGTCATTCCTAGCATAACGTACCGAATATTCATTGTGTAAACCTCGATATGAGTCTGATTGTCTACTAATTTGTGGTCTAAGTAGCATCTGAGGAGATGAACCAGTTTCTCCGGTGAACGTCATATTGTTCGAGCCTGAAGGCTCCGTTTGTTGCGTTTGAGTGAGTTGTTCCAACTCCTCAGTTTGAAATGATGAGCTATATCTGATTCTTGGAGTTTTTGTTGACAACTGGTTAGTTGAGTAGTTGTCACCCCATACTGAGAGTGAGGGTGATGATTGTCTATTTTGTTGGGCGTAGTATGCCTCAAGACCCAAGAGGGGTCTGCCATATGCATCGAATCCCAACATATTCGGGGGGTATATGAATACCCTCGAATAATGGGAAGGAGCGAAGGTGAAATCCAATGAGGTGGAGAAGATGAAAAGTATACTAAACTTGGAAGAACACGTAATACTATGACTCTAAACTAGAAAGTAGGAAGTTCACGTCAGCTTCACTAATTTTGTTTGTTTCACGTCGGGTTCACCAATTTTGTACGATGGAAAAGTGACAAGCGAGCGTGGGAATCTAAAAGTGACTCTTCCTCGCACCTGACCTCCCGAGGTCGTGCCGAGATATCCAGTGGGGATGGAATATGTGTGAAATACAGACAAACTAGTTAGGTAATCTAATGTCTTCAATGCGCACTAATGGAACTTGCAAATCTAAAGCAAAGAAAGCCCTCCTAACTTGAGTTGGTGTGATAGATCGGTCAGCAAGGATGACTGCTCGAAGGCTCCAATCAATATCGAGCTCTGGCATGATTCAATCTATGGGTTGTGGAATACGTGGAAAATGACCCGGGATAGTTTCGTGTATTTCTCCGGACAGGGTCATATGGTGGATGGTAAATGTAGTCAATTCTATGGACGGTTCTCTGGCCTAGTCTAGAACTCTCTAGCTTTGTTAGCTGTTGTGTCTAGCAAGGATAATTGTTCGATGATGATAGGTGGAAGTGGAGTAGACCGGAATACTAGTGTGCATAGGCCAGTGTCTATGTCTAATTCTCCTATGGATTCGTTAGGCCAGGATTTGTGGATCACAACCGTAGACTCTTAGTTGTTGTGGACCTGTTATGGTCATGCGTGGAATCAAGTCCTAATCCCTAGTATCCAGTAATCGTATGCTTTCTCAGCTTCTATATTTAGGATCAATAACTGTGTGATTTTCTCATAATATCTTACAGGTGTTCTTGCAACCTGGATTCTTAGGCTGGTATCTATATCTGTAAGAGTGTCTCCTTCACCTGGCTGTGGAACCAAAGGATCACAACCAAAGGTTTGTTCTCTTTCGAACCCTTCTACAGTCATATGAATGTTGTCTAGTGTAATCTGTAGTTCGGTTGATTTGACCAAAACGTGTGTGCTTGGTCGTCTTCTACGTTTAACCCACTCAATTGGGAATTGATTTCTTGCAAGCTTACCGTTGTTCGAAGACTTGAATCCTGAGATTTTGATCTATATCAGTTATTGCTGTGATGAGATTGGGTTGAGGCATGATTGGCTCGAATACGTATTCTCTGGGCTCTCTAGGTCCCGTGATTGTCATACAAAACAACAAAGTAAAATGAACTACAGTAAAATGAAACTTAACTATGTCGAATATACCTATATATGATTTCTCTATTTTTTGTGTTTTCTGATGAACTTTACGAATTTAAGAAAGCAACTATTTAAAATATCTAGAAATGACAACTAAAATAATCAATTTAAAACAAACAAAATAACCGAGTGTAGCTATTTGTCTGTGCAATTTGTAGATCTATTCTAAACAATAAAATAGCTCATCTAATCTATTTGCAAGATTCTCGATCCTACCTCAGAAGTGAGGAGTGAATCATAGTTTCTCAGAAACTATCAATCCCCATAGCTTCCCTGCAATATCGAGAATAGAATTTACTGAAATAAAGCAATTAACTACTCTATTTGATATGATTCTAACTAGAACTTTGAAAGCTAGAACCTGGATTCTGCAGAACAGTGGCGAATCCGATGGTGTGTGTGATCTTGTCCCCTCAGTGTGATCTCCTCGTTCCTTCATGTTCACGTGGATCCAGAAAAGTGTGTAATGCTAGCATCAACAGAAGTAGATATTGGGACAAAGGCAGCTCATAATACAGACTAAATACAATGTGAGTAAGAGAGGGATAGCGCAAGAGTACAGGGCTTGGCATATGCAATTCCTAGCGGGATCTATTGCGAGTCATGCAACATGAAGCGTCTAGAACCTAAAACTATCCTGTTTGAGGAGTAAAACCTGCAACTTTAATGGCTTCCTAAGCTATTCTACTCCAATGGATTGGATGAAATAACAGCACTTCCTACACAAGATGGATTTTTGGCTTACCAATAGTAAAACAATGCTAACAAAGCATGCAATGAACTAAACTATGAATCCTAAGAAAAATAAAAGACTGAATTACTAAAATGAGAAGATGAGAAGTGAATGAGGGGTCATTTGCTTGAGCACAAGCCAACTATTTATAGCATTTGCATTTACCCAAGGTAAAAACCAAATAGAACTCTTAAACTATAAACAATGGCAAAACACTATTCCAGGGAACCAGAATCATAAATGCAAGCTCATGGCGGTGAAAGAAAGCTGGTAAAACGTTGAATTTGCATGAGTCATGTTAAAATATCTTTCTGGAAAATGGGTAAGGACCATCGCCCGAGCAAAGGGCGGCATTCTGAGGCTGCCCTGTGCAAGGCGGCGGTTTCAATCCTTGAAGAGAAAAAGGCCAAGGAAATAGGGGAAAAGGGAAAAACAAAGCACGCAGGGCTAAGCGGGGCATGTGGGATGTTAACGCACACTCGGAGAGCTTTTCCGGATCCCGAACACCTTGCGAGGAGACCTATATCATCATTGGGGCACGTGTCACGTTGTTTTGGCAGACAATACCTTACAATTTTCGGTAGTGCGTACAATAACCAATATTGAGAAGGGAGGATTGTAATATCCCCCCCATTCAAAGACCTTTGGCCTATTTTGTTAACCCGATCGCCAAAGGAAAAATATAAGGGTGACTTAAGTTATATTTAATTATTATAAACCGCCATTAATAAAAGAAAAAATAATATAGAGCACTTATAATAATTTATATGACTTAATAATTATTAAATCTAGGATGGAAAATTCCCAAATATAAATTGTTATCCATCCTAGGTGAAAAGGTGACTTTCCTTAGAAGGGGAATGGGAACATAGAAAGGATAAATGCCCATATTTCTATGTATTCCCTTAGAAAAATGCGACTTGCATTAGGATGGAAAATGTTTTTGGGAAAAGCATTTAATATGGGAAAATATTAAAGGTTTGCATATTGAAAATCCTTGTGAACTAATTAGATGTTCGTGGTTTGGGGTTTAGGGTTGGGGTTTAGGTTTTATCGCGTTTAGGGTTTTAGGGTTTTAGGGTTTATGGTTTTGGGGTTTAGGATTTTGGGGTTTAGGTTTTGGGGTTTTCGGGTTGGGGTTTAGGCTTGGTGTTTGGGGTTTGGGGTTTGGGGTTTAGTGAATTGGTTTTAGGGGTTAGAGTTTAGAGGTTTAGGGTTTTAGGGTTTTAGGTTTGAGGTTTGGGGTTAGGGTTTTGGTTTAAAGGTTAGGGCTTAGGGTTTTGGGTTTAGGGTTGAGGTTTGATGGTTTTTTTGTTTTAGTGTTTTGGGTTTTGGGTTTTGGTTTTCGTGTTTCTGAGTTAGGATTTAGGGGTTAGGGTTTAGGGATTAGGGGTTAGGGTTTAGGGTTTTAGGGTTTGGGAGATTTGGGGGTTTTGGGGTTTAGGGTTTTAGGGTTTTACATTAAGGGTTTATGGTTTTGGGGTTTTGGGTTTTAAGGTTTGGGGTTTAGGGTTTGTGGTTTGTGGTTTTGGGTTTGGGTTTAAGGTTAGGGGTTTTAGGGTTTTGAGTTGGGTTTTGGGGTTAGGGTTTTTAGTATTTTGGGTTTGGGTTGGGGTTTTGAGTTTTTTGTTTTAGGCTTTTGAGTTTTAGGGTTTTAGGATTTGGTTTTAGGGTTTTGGGTTTAGGGTTTTTGGTTTTATATTTAGGGTTTGGGGTTTGGGGCTTAGGGGTTTATAGGTTTAGGGCTTAGATTTTAGTGTTTTTGGTTAGGGGTTTTGAGGTTTTAGTGTTTTGGGGTTTTTGGTTTAGGGGTTGAGGTTTTAGGGGTTTAGGGTTTTGGGTTTGGGTTTAGGTTTGACATTTGGTTTGGGGATTTTGGTTTGGGGGTTTAGTGTTTTAGGCCTTTAGGGTTTAGGTTTTAGGTTTTAGGGTTTTGGGTTTTTAGGTTTTGGGTTTTTAGGTTTTGGGTTTTGGGTTTTGGGTTTGGGTTTTATGGTTGGTGTTTAGGGTTTGGGTTTAAAGTTTTGGGGTTTGGGGTTTTTCGTGTTTTGGGGTTTTGGTTTTGGGGTTTTTGGGTTTGTGGTTTTGGGTTTTAAGGTTTAGGATTAAGGGTTTTGGGGTTTGGGGTTTAGGTTTTAGGGTTTTAGGGTTTAGATATTTAGGGTTTAGGGTTTAAGGATTTTGGGTTTAGGGTTAAGAGGTTTAGGGGTTAAGGGTTTTAGGGTTTTGGGGTTAAGAATTAGGGTTAGGGTTTAGGGTTAGGGGTTAGGGGTTACGATTTTGGGTTTTAGGTTTTGGGTTTTGGGTTTTGGGTTTTGAATTTTAGGATTTTGGGTTTTAGGGTTTAAGGGTTTAAGGGGTTTATGGTTTAGGTGTTTAAGGGTTCAAGGGTTTTGAGGTTTTGGGGTTTAGGGTTAGGGTTAGGGTTTTGGGGTTTTGGGGCTTAGGGGTTAGGGTTTTGGCCTTTAGGGTTTAGGGTTTTAGGTTTTCGGTTTTGTGTTTGGGGTTTTAAATTTTCATGTTTTGGGGTTTCGATTTTTAGTTTTCACGGTTTGATTCGGGGTTTTGGGTTTTTGGGTTTTGTGTTTGGGGTTTAGGTTTTAGGGTTTAGGGTTTAGAGTTTTTGGGTTTAGGGGTTTAGGGTTTTAGGGTTAGGGTTTTAGGGGTTAGGGGTTAGGTTTTAGGGTTAGGGTTTATGGTTTTGGGTTTTTGATTTTAGGATTCAAGTTTTAGGGCTTAGGGTTTAGGGGTTTAGGGGTTTGGGTTTTGGGTTTTGGGTTTTTTGTTTTCGGGTTACCCTAAACCCTAAACCCTAAACCCTAAACTGACCAGCTAGGGCAGCGAATGGTATTTAATTGATATCTCACAAAATTCTTGCCCAAAGTGCATGAAATTTTTGTGGAAGCTTACAATAATAATAATAAACACTAGAAAAATATTTTTGGAATTTTTAGAATAATATATTTCGCTTTAAAATTATAGAATGCCCTAGGCGGCTAGAAACTTCAAAAATTCATATCTCCTCAAATATGCATGGAAAAATTATGAAACTTTGGAAATAACATCTATTAATATTGAGAATGAAAACCCAACCTCTAGATATAAAAAATGACACCTGGAAGCCCTTAAAACCACTGCTGCAAATTTGGAATCGAGTAGATAAAATCCTAAAAAATCAATTTCTTGAAATAACATCTACTAATGATATAGCTCCAACATATTTTTGGAATTTTTGGAAGTTTAGGGTTTGGGGTTTGGGGTTTTGGGGTTTAGGGGTTTAGGGTTTTGATGTTTTGGGATTTTGGGGTTTAGGATTTGGGGACTAAGGTTTAGGGCTTTTAGTGTATTTAGGGTTTAGGTTTAAGGGTTTACGGGTTAGGGTTTAGGGTTTAGGGGTTAGGGGTTGGGGTTGGGGTTTAGGGGTTGGGTTTAGGGTTTAGGGTTTAGGGTTTTGGGGTTTTATGGTTTTGGGATTTTGGGGTTTTGGAGTTTTGGGATTATGGGTAATGGGGTTGGCGGTTTGGGGTTTTGGGGTTCGAGGTTTGGGGTTTTAGTGGTTTAGGGTTTAGAGTTTTTGGGGTTTGGGGTTTGGGATTTGGGAGTTTAGTGGTTTTATGGTTTCGGGTTTCGGTTTCAACTTTTGGGTTGGGGGTTTCGGGTTTCGATTTCTAGGTTTATAGTTTAGGGTTTTGGGGTTTCTGTGCCTTTGAGTTTGGGGTTTTGGGTTTTGAGTTTAGGGTTTGGGGTTTAGGGTTTAAGGTTTGGGGGTTTGGGGTTTGGGGTTTAGGGTTAGGGTTTAGGGTTTGGGGTTGGGGGGGGCTTTAGGGTTTATGGTTTAGGGTTTTGGGTGTTAGGGTTTTAGGGGTTAGGTTTTGGGGTCTTGGGATTTGTATTTAGAGTTTTAGGGTTTTAGTGTTTAGGGTTTAGGTTTTTAGGGTTTAGGGGTTTTAGGGTTTAGGGGTAAGGGTTAGGAGTTAGGGTTAGGGGTTTAGGGTTTGGGTTTCGGGTTTAGGGGTTTGGGTTTGGGGTTTGGGGTTAGGGGTTTTAGGTTTTGGGTTAGGGGTTTGGGTTTAGGGTTTAGAGTTTAGGGTTTGGATTCGATTCGGGGTTCGGGGTTTAGAGTTTAGGTTTAAGGGTTTAAGGGTTTTGGTGTTTAGGGTTTAAGGGTTTAAAGTTTTGGGGTTTAAGGGTTTAAGGGTTTGGGCTTTGGGCTTTGGGGTTAAAGGTTTGGGGTTAAGGGTTTGGGGTTTGGGGTTTAGGGTTTAGGGTGTAGGGTGTAGTGTTTGAGGTTTAGGGGTGTAGGGTTTATGGTTTTGGGGTTTGGGGGTTTTGGGGTTTTGGGTTTAGGTTTTATTGTTTTGGTGTTTGGCATTTTTAGGGGTTAGGGTTGGGGTTTGGGGTTTGGGGTTTCGTGTTTTGGGTTTCGGGTTTTAGGGTTTGGGATTTTGGGTTTATATTTTTAGGGTTTAGGGTTCGGGGTTTTGGGGTTTAGTGTTAGGGGTTTAGGGGTCTAGGGGTTTAGGGGTTTGGGTTTAGGGGTTTAGGTTTTAGGTGTTCTGGGTTTCGGGGTTTAGGTTTAAGGGTTTTGGGTTTAGGGGTTTCGGGGTTAGGGGTTTCATTGTTTAGGGTTTAGGGTTTAGGGTTTTATGTTTTTACGGTTTATGGTTTTAGGGTTTACGGTTTTAGGATTTAGAGTTTTAGGGTTTTAGAGATTTAGGGTGTTAGGTTTAGGGTTTAGGGTTTTAGGGTTTAGGGTTTAGGGTTTTGTGAAGGAAATGTTCACCAACATGGTGAAACAACAAGAAGCCACTAACGTTTATTTGAGCCAACTCACTTAGAATTTGAATCAAAGAAAATCCGGGACAATAAGGAAAAAGGTGAGAACAATAATAAAGGGAACCTAATAGAGATGATTGATAAGGATTCTTGTTGGAGGAAATACCAATCTTTGAGTAAGGGTTTTAGAGATAATATGCCATTTCTATATTATTGCATGATGAAGATTGGTAGCAAGTCCAAGCAATGTCATCATATGTTGGTACCTAAATTACAAAATAGCTCATTTGAAGAAGAAGAAGCTTCTAGAGAAAAGGTATGATTTCCATTGAGAAAAATAATTGCATTAGTGAAACTTCTCTTGTTAGAGAAATTATTTTAGCTCAGGAGAATAAATTTGTATATGCAAGTAAGGAGGATGTAAAGGAAACTCTAAAATGGTGTGAGGAATGGAATAGCAGCAGAGCTAGAGCTACTAGATTGATAGCCGCTCAATCAAGACAACACCTACAAGAGTTCAAGGAAAAGATGTGGGAAAATGATGCAAGGAAGCTTACACCCACAAAAAAAGTCTTTATAGAGCAACTTGCACATGAGGAGGAGCTTCATATGGACACTTGTGTGAAATTTTAGCCTTCTCTGTAATTTCCAAACTATCAACTTTTGATCATCTTTCATATACTTTTAATTGGCACTCGAGCAACAATGTTGGGGCAGCTCAACATATGTCTATCTTGAACACGGGAGGACATTAATTACATTGAAAGGTATAAACAACATAATAATGTGTCTTATTTATTGCTGCCTATTCCAATTTATTTCCATCATGAGATTTATGGTATGGTAGATGATGAAGTCTTCATTATGGAGTTTGTTAAACCATTGCTCCAACTATGTGTATATGAGAATTTTGTGGATGATATATGGTGGAAAATTTTTAGCTCACTTAACAGTACAGGGCATGGATGTTAGAACACTTTAGCATGTTTTGTCTCTTGTGCATGGCTCTTGGAAAAAACAAAGATGCAGTTTCTTGAGGGTAAGCAATATTGAGAAGGGAGGATTGTAATATCCCCTTCCCATTCGAAGACCTTTGGCCTATTTTGTCAACCCGACGGCCAAAGGAAAAATATAAGGGTGACTTAAGTTATATTTAATTATTATAAAGTGTCATTAATAAAATAAAAAATAATATAGAGTACTTATAATGATTTATATGACTTAATAATTATTAAATCTAGGATGGAAAATTCCCAAATATAAATTGTTATCCATCCTAGGTGAAAATGCAACTTGCCTTAGAAGGGGAATGGTAACATGGAAAGGATAAATGCCCATTTTACTATGTATTTCCCTTAGAAAAATGTGACTTGCATTAGGATGGAAAAATTTGTTGGGAAAAGCATTTAATATGGGAAAATATTAAATGTTTGCATAGGGGAAATCCTTGTTAACTAATTGGATGTTTAGGGTTTAGGGTTTAAGGGTTAGGATTTAGGGTTTAGGGTTTAGGGTTTCAGGTTTAGGGGTTTAGGGGTTTAAGGGTTTAGGGGTTATGGGTTTAGGGTTTAGGGTTTTAGGGTTTTAGGTTTAGGGTTTTAGGGTTTAGGTTTTAGGGTTTTGGGTTTTGGGTTTCAAGTTTAGGGGTTTTAGGGTTTAGTGGTTTAGGGTTTAGGGTTTAGGGTTTAGGGTTTTATGGTTTTAGGGTTTAGGGTTTAGGGTTTTAGTGTTTAGGGTATTAGGGTTTAGGGTTTAAGTTTTAAGGGTTTAGGGTTTAAGGTTTTAGGGTTTAGGGTTTTAGGGTTTAGGGTTTAAGGGTTTAGGGCTTAGGGTTTAGGGTATCATAGCTATTGTTCCTCCAGCCTTTGTGGGTTAAACATGGTAGATTGGAAAGATATTAATGTGGGTTTTATGAAGTAAATGTTCACCAACATGGTGAAACAACAGAAGCCACTTACCTTTATTTGAGCCAACTCACTCAAAATTTGAATCAAAGAAAATCCTTGACAATAAGGAAAAATGTGAGAACAGTAATAAATGGTACCCAATAGAGGTGATTGATGAGGATTCTTGTTGGAGGAAATACCAATCTTTGAGTAAGGGTTTCAAAGATAATATGCCATTTCCAGATTATTCCATAATGAAGATTGGTAGCAAGCCCAAGTGAGGTCATCATATGTTGGTACCTGAATTACAAAATAACTCATTTGAAGAAGAAGAAGAAGAAGCTTCTAAAGAAAAAGGTATGATTTCCATTGAGAAAAATAATTGCATTAGTGAAACTTTGCTTGTTAGAGAAATTATTCCAACTCGGAGAAGAAATTTTTATAGGCAAACAAGGAGGATGTAATTGAAACTCTAGAATGGTGTGAGGAATGGAATAGCAGAGCTAGAGTGTTAGATTGATAGTGGCTCAAGAAATATAACACCTTCAATATTTTAAGGAATAGATGTGGGCAAATGATGCAAGGAAGTCTACACCCATGAAAATAGTCTTTATAGAGCAACTTTCACATAAGGAGGAGCTTCACATGGACACTTGTGTGAAATTGCAGCTGCTTGTAATTTCCAAACTAGCAACGTTTGATCATATTTCGATACTTTCAATGGGCACTGAGGCAAGAATGTTAGGGGCATCTCAACAAATGTCTATCTTGAACACATGAAGGACATTGATTGCATTGAAAGGTATGAACAACATAATAATTTATCTTATTTATTTCTGCCTATTCCAATTTAATTCCATAATGAGATGCATGATATGGTAGATGATGAAGTATTCATTATGTAGTTTTTGAACCATTGCTCCAACTATGTGTATATGAGAATTTTTGTATGATATATTGTGGTAAGGTTTAGCTCACTTAATAGGTTTGGGGTTTTGGATTTGGGGTTTCGGGTTTCAAGTTTTAGGTTTGAGTTTGAGTGTTTTAGGGTTTAGGGTTTAGGGTTTAGGGTTTGGGGTTTTAGGGTTTAGGGTTTCAGGGGTTTAGGGTTAAGGGTTTAGTGTTAAGGGTTTAAGGGTTTTGGGTTTTATGTTTTGGGGTTTAGGGTTTGAAGGTTTTGGGTTTTGGGTTTCGTGCCTTTAGGGATTTGGTGTTTTAGGGTTTAGGGTTTAGGGGTTTAGGGTTTAGGGTTTAGGGTTAGGGGTTTGGGGGTTGTGATTTTTGGTTTATGTGTTTGGGGGTTTAGGGATTTATGTGTTAAGGGTTTAGGGTTTTTGGTTTAGGGTTTAGGATTTTGGTTTAGGATTTAGGGTTTTTGGTTTAGAGTTTAGGGGTTTGGGGTTGGGGGTTGGGGTTTGGGGTTTGGAGTTTGTTTTTGGGGTTTTGGGGTTTTGGGGTTTGGGGTTTAGGGGTTGGGGATTTGGAATTTGGGTTTGGGGTTTGGGGTTTGGGGTTTTAGGGTTTTATGGTTTAGGTTTTATATTTTTACGGTTTTTATGGTTTTCGTGGTTTGGGGTTTGGAGTTTGGGGTTTGGGTTTGGGTTTTGGGGTTTTATGGTTTTGGGGTTTAGGGTTTAGGTTTAGGGTTTTAGGATTTTAGGTTTTAGGGTTTTAGGGTTTAGGGTTTTAGGATTTAGGGTTTTGGTTTTAGGATTTAGGGTTTAGGGTTTAGGTTTTTCGGGTTTAGGGTTTTTGTGTAACACCGTTGACAAATATTGTTATTTTCCTCCTTTGAATTTCAAGTGTTGACATGTGATTTTCCTTATAAAGATATGTTCTTTTGATTGTTGGAGATCATGCTTGAAATGGATAAGTCTTTTCGATCTTAAGATCCTTTGACTGAATTGGAATGGCTTTCCTGAATCCATTTTTCACTTCTTGTAGGTGATTTGCAATCTGGTTTAAGAGTTGTAAACTTATCTATTTATCTGACTCATCCTTGGATCAATTTCAGTGATCCAAGGAATGTTTTAAATCTACTCTGTTGAACGAATGGTAAATTGACATTCCATGAATTAAGATACACATTGGACTGAACTTTGTAGTTACAAGTTCTTTGATTTTTTTTTGTGAACGTGTTTCCATTCAGTGGTTTGTTTTGCTTGGGTCTTTGGAGATCGACCATGGCAGGTCATTACTGACAAAAATGGAAATGCATCCTATTCACGGCATAGGAGAGATCCAGGATCCTATATAGGACTAACCTATGGGATCCTAAGCTAGGTAAAAATATTTCCTACCTAAGCTATGTCACTTGATAGAATTCTGATTCTAACCTAAAGCTTCTTATTCTGCTATGATTGGTTGATTTACAACCTAACCTAAGCTTGGTGCTAATGGAATTGGAAAGGTTACTAGGTATTAAAATTAACCTAGATCCTAATACTACAAGGTAATATTGTAATCTAACCTAATGCCTAAAACTATTGTGTTTTGAATTAATCTACCTAAGGTTGTGCTAAGACCTATGGTGGTGGTTAGTTGTTAGTGTTATATCCTAAGGTATATATTTTAAATTACCTAAGGTCTAACCTAAGCAATTTAATCTATCCTAAACTAATGGATATGAATGGGGACTTAAGTGGTCGCATGCATTTGGGTGATGGTTCCTAAGGAATTTATGTTATTGATAAGGTTGGTAAATGCATACGGACTACCAGTTTTGGCAGGGGCTAGATGACTTGGCGGAGGCTTAGGTGGAAGTGTTACTAAAATGGAAATGCATGTTATTTTTGACTTGGCATTTGCCAGACTTGGAAGGCGGTGGCAAGGAAGGATAGGCGGAAATTTGGAATTAATGGAATTTATTGTTTTCGGTTTTTGTGCTCAAACCGTCTTGGTAGGCATGCAAGCGGATTTTTCTTGGGTTCATTTCACTTTGCATGTTTCATGATTTTTGCTCTGCATGCTCTCTAGGTTTTTTGAACCAGCAGATTGAACTACACTTTATGGCTATTTTTGAAGTCATGGATCTATTTTCGTTTCGTGGAATGTATAAGAGGCATTGTGGAAAAGGTATTTGGTTGTTTGATCTTTCATGGAGAAGAGGAGAAGTTGTGAGCTCGGCTGGAGGTCTCCTTTGATTTGGCAGAAGCACTATCAGGCATGATAGGCTCTAACCATTAAAATCTCTTGCTTTCTTCTAAAAATTTTCATTAAAACAACTCTGCTCTGTTGAGATTTGTGCATTGCATATTTTTATCTGGTTATTTATTGTTGGGTTTTATAAATCTTGTGTTCTTGGTTTGAATCCATGGTATATGTGATTATGTTGGAAACTTACATTATGTTTGTTTTAGCACATGAAATATGCATGCAAAAACGAATTTGGTAACTCTGCTTGGCATTCTTGGATTTGGTAATTGATGGGTTCAGTTTTGATGACTTTCGTTGCCAATAAATACTAGCTGAGTTTTATGGGAACTTTGAGTTCCTGTTTTTGTTGGAGTTAGTGTTTTGTGATCTCGAGCTAGTAATGAGCTCGTAGTTTTCTGGAAGCTTGTATTCGAGCTCGAGTTTTCTGTTGGAAACTTGTTTTGGTAGGTGAGAACTATTGTTGGGGATTCTCGGTTCTATGGTGCTTGTGTTTTATTTCATAGATAAATGGGACTGTGGATAAATCCGTATATGGCTTGGTTCTTGTATTTTATCTTGCGAAAACTTAGATTGTTGTTGAAACCCGCATATAACTTGGAGCCTATGTTTTATTATCTTGGATAAATTGGACTGTTGATTGAAGTCCGCATATGGCATGGTGCTTGTGATTTATTGTTCTTGTGACCATATAAACTGTTATTGAAGGTTCATTATGAACACGGCTTTCATGTTTTGTTGTTTGTATGGTCTGAGCTCATGTTAAGGTTCTTACATTTTGTTGAGTTGGGAAATAGGGTTTGATAAGATGTTAACAGAAAATGGAAGCTCTATTCTTATTTTGAAATGTTTATAAGTAATTGCATTATATTCGGCATAGCATTACGATGTTGGTGTATATACGAACTCATGTGAGATTTTGTGATGCAAAGCTGTACAATGAAATTATTACTTATTGTTGGAAATGGTAACCTGAATGAGATGTCGGTTCTGTTCTAGTATTCTTTTTTTTTTTTTTTTTGTTTAAAAAGGTAAACTAAAAAGGGAACAAGTTGTTGCCTGAACTTGTTTATATTCTCTTGAATGATCCTGATCCTTGAAGGAGCTTATGTTTTCTTGTGTTTGGAATTACATATTGAGTCTTGAACTGGTTGTATTTCAAACATGTTCAATCGGGTCTTGACTTTAAACTGGAATTATTATTTGATTAATTGGTTTTCGAACTCATAACTCTTTTTGGAAACAAACCACATGTGCAAGGAGAAAACTGAAGCATGGTTTAGTGGGTTGTTGGGTAAACTCTTGAGATCTTTATTGGAATCCCAATCTGTTACCTCTTATAGTAATATGTTGAAATATAGGACTGAACTCTTGGGAAAATTTGAGTGTTAGTACCTACTCGGATTTCACACTTCTTGTTGGGTCCAATAAAAGAATGTTAAGTCTTGAAAGATAAATTGCGATTCAATATTGATTGTGGGCTGTGTTTGAACTCCACTATTTTATTATCCCGAGTTTGAAAAGGGAAATTAATGGTAAGGATTTATGGAACTTCACTGTTTGATGGTAAAGGTTTCTAAGAAAAAAAAATTGTAGTATGTTTTCTTATTACCTTGAGGTTGTTCTTGTTCTCTCCTTTGGAAATTTTGTACGAACTTAGAATGTATGTATAGAAAAGGGGATTTGATAATTAAGTTGAAAGAAATGATTAAAGGGTAGATTCATACTCTGTTAAGATCCCTTTTCTAATGCAGTTGGGTTAAGTTCATTTGTTTGGAACCTTCTATTAATTATTCTTATGGGAAAAAGAGAATCATTACTTGATTAGTCTTCTTATACTTGTCATTTGACTGAAATGAAGTAGAAAGAGATTGATGATTGGTTGGTAAAAAGAAAATGCAAACTTGTTGTTTGACTGATGATCCATCATTCCTTCTTGGATTTTTTTATGTGAATCTGTTCTGATGAATACCTTAAAATGTTGAATTTTAAAGTAGTTGTCCTTTAAATGAAACAGTTTAAGTCATGATATGAACCTGTTTTTGCTTTGTGGATGTTATGTATTTTGGCATAATGGAAATGGTTTCTCTTCTTCTTTACTTGAAAGTTAGATGAAACATCCTAGTGAGAATATGCTGTAAACACTTCTTTTTGTCTTATAGTAAAGATAAGTGTTGTATTCTATTTTGATAGAATTGGAAACAATGAGATGTTATGTTCTATTGTTTATTAAAGATAATTGATAGGATCAATTATACTTTAATTTGTAAGATAGATATTATAGATTATATTTTGCTCTTCTTTTAGAAGTGAATTCAGATTCATTAATGCTCTTCTTTTCTGATTGTTATTACTTATGCTTATTGTATGATATACTAATTGTTCATTAAAGTAGGGTTGTTTTTATTGGAACAATTAGTGGAATGCACTTCATTTTAAGGCTTAGTGCTTATCATGCTCAGTTCATTGAACTGACCCGTGCTAGCAATTTTTGTAGATGGACTTCGTAAGTGATAAAAGAAGGCAAAAACTTATATGATGCATTGGTTGATTTAAGTCTGATTCTTGTGAAGAATTTTGAATTCGTTCTTGAGTTGTATTGAAAAAGAAAAGTTATATTCTTTTTAATGAAGGTTGTTGTTATGCAGTATGCCTAAAATGCATAAGCTTGTAAATGTATAAGTTTTGAAAATGAATTGAAAGATGAGAATTTACTTGCATTGGTTGTGTAAATTATCTTGTACTTTTGTAAAAGAAATGGAATCTTATCTTGTTGATATTCTTCATATTATTTATATGATTAAATGAGTATTCTTGGATAAGTAGGATAAAGGGAATTAGAGTAATTTCCCTAAATAAGATGCAGCTAAATAAGTTGTAGAATTTAATGTTCTTATCTAAACAATTCAATATAGTAAGGTGATGTGTAATGAACATACAATGAAAACTATAGAATTTGTAAAGGACATAAAGGGTGTGTTAAACCCTAGAACTTAACCATGAAGAGGAAGACTCTTCCTCTCTCATGAAAATGTAAACAAAAAGGGAGATATGATTTCTAATCATTAGAATTCATTTAATAAAGTCTACTAAGTTACAACCTAGGTGGTTGTTACACTTCCTTGAATGGTTAAGTCACATTAAATGGAACTTATGATGTTGCTGTCCTATTTTTTTGGTAATTATTGTTAAGCCAAAATTAACAAACATTGAAAGCAATCTTAAGTTAAGGAAGTTATTCAAGGATTAATGGAACCTAATATGGAAAAGAACTTAGGAGAGTTGGATTAGGGTTTGGGCAAGGTTGCTGAAATCTACTTTTATTATCCAAATTAATTAAATATTAATAATCTCCTAGGGGTATGTACATCTCGATGAGGTTGTTCTAGGATGCTGGAACACACCAATTGTAGGGTTGTACCTTCGAGAAGATTAGGATCTTCTCGAGGATACAACAATGCAGTTGACATGTGGCAACACCCTTCTACATTGATCGTCTAGATCTACACGCTTTTGGACTTGAACTTAGTTTTTCTCTAGGACTGGGTAGTAGCATAGTTAGGATAAGGAGTAGCCCTCTAAGACTTAGGGTACCTTGGCACACGGGGTTGACTTAGGTTGACCCAGTATGCCAATATACCCTAAGTCTTCGTGAGCCTCTTCCTATCATAACCTATGTTGTTAACTGAACTAGGGTTAAACCTTGGGCAAGTGGACTGACAGAAGTTAGTAAAGGACATTCTAAATAACAATAGAGTGGGGGTGAAGGACGTATTCCAGATTGATGAGTATGCCATCAAGGAATAAGTAATATGAACAGTATGTTAGAAATCTTTGGCCAAAGTATCGCAAGCTGCTGATTGCATTGTCTTATGTCACCTAGTCTAAGGATCATGATGCAGATGAATATTGGTAGAAAATATTCAGTTAGGTTCCTTAGACAGATCACTCAATACCCAAAACAGGGTAAGAGAACCAAGTATACGTAGTATACGAAAAGTATTCAATACTTAATGTTAAACATGAATAGATCGGTAGCTCACCGAGTCATTACAGCTGCATATGGTTATGTTATAAGAATGGTTGTTATGGAATGTGTGTTCTAAATTATGTATTTAGAACAGAGAACATTCCTCATGAAAAGAAATAAAAATAAAAAATTCCCTTGTTTCTAAAGTCTTAAAATGGGAATGTTACATTTAGGGTTTAGGATTTAGGGTATTAGAGCTATTATTCCTCCAGCTTGTGTGGGTTAAACATGACAAGTTGGAATGATCTCAATGTGGGTTTTATGAAGGAAATATACACCAATATGGTGAAACAAAAGGAAACCTCTAACATTTATTTGAGCCAACTCGCTCATAATTTGAATCAAAGTAAATCCTAGGACAATAAGGAAAAATGTGAGAACAATAATAAAGGGCACCCAAAATAGGTGATTGATGAGGATTCTTGTTGGAGGAAATACCAATCTTTGAGTATGGGTTTCAAAGATAATATTCCATTTCCAGATTATTACATGATGAATATTTGTAGCAAGCCCAAGCGAGGTCATCATATGTTTGTACCTGAATTACAAAATAACTCATTTGAAGAAGAAGAAGCTTCTATAGAAAAAGGTATGATTTTCATGGAGAAAAATAATTACATTAGTGAAACTTTAATTGTTAGAGAAATTATTCCATCTTAGGAGAAGAAATATGTATATGCAAGCAAGGAGAATGTAAGGGAAACTCTAAAACGGTGTGAGGAATGGAATAGTAAAGCTAGAGCTACTAGATTGATGGTTGCTCAAATAAGACAACATATAGAAGAGTTCAAGGAAAAGATGTGGGAAAATGATGCAAGGAAGTCTACACCCATGAAAAAATTCTTTATAGAGCAACTTACACAAGAGGAGGAGCCTCACATGGACACTTATGTGAAATTGCAGCCTGATGTAATTTCAAAAGTATCAACTTTTGATCATCTTTCGATACTTTCAATGGGCACTCGTGCAACAATGTTGGGGGCAGCTCAACATATGTCTATCTTGAACACACTAAGACATTAATTGCATTGAAAGGTATGAACAACATAATAATGTGTCTTATTTATTGCTGCCTATTCCAATTTATTTCCATCATGAGATGCATGATATGGTAGATAATGAAGTCTTCATTATAGATTTTTTTGAACCATTGCTCCAACTATTTGTATATGAGCATTTTGTGGATGATATATGGTGGCAAGGTTTATCTCACTTAACAAGTATAGGGGCATGAATGGTAGAACACTTTAGCATATTTTGTCTCTTGTGCATGGCTCTTAGACAAAAAAATATGCAATTTCTCTAGGGAAAGCAATTTTTAGAAGGGAGTATTGTAATATCCCCTTCCCATTCGAAGACCTTTGGCCTATTTTGTCAACCCGATGGCCAAAGGAAAAATATAAGGGTGACTTAAGTTATATTTAATTAATATAAAGCACCATTAATAAAAGAAAAAATAATATAGAGCACTTATAATAATTTATATGACTTAATAATTATTAAATCTAGGATGGAAAATGTTCAAATATAAATTGTTATCCATCCTAAGTGAAAAGGTGACTTTCCTTAGAAGGGGAATGGGAACATAGAAAGGATAAATGCCCATTTTACTATGTATTTTCCTTAGAAAAATGTGACTTGCATTAGGAGGAAAACATTGTTGGGAAAAACATTTAATATGGGAAAATATTAAATGTTTGCATAGGGAAAATCCTTGTGAACTTATTAGATGTTTAGGGTTTAAGGGTTAGGATTTAGGGTTTAGGGTTTAGGGGTTAGGGTTTAGGGTATAGGGGTTTCAGTTTTAGGGGTTTAGGGGTTAGGGGTTTAGGTTTTATGGTTTTAGGGTTTAGGGTTTAGGGTTTAGGGTTTTAGGGTTTAGGGTTTAGGGTTTTGGGGTTTTGCGGTTTTGGGGTTTAGTGGTTTAGGGTTTAGGTTTAGGGTTTAGGGTTTTAGGGTTTTAGGGTTTATGTTTTAGGGGTTTAGGGTATTAGGGTTTAGGGTTTAAGGTTTTAGGGTTTAGGGTTTAAGATTTTAGGGTTTAGGGTTTGGGGTTTACGGTATCGAGCTATTGTTCCTCCATCCTATGTGGGTTAAACATGGTAGATTGGAAAGATCTCAATGTGGGTTTTATGAAGGAAATGCTCACCAACATGGTGAAACAATAGGAAGCCACTAACCTTTATTTGATCCAACTCACTCAAAATTTGAATCAAAGAAAGTCTTGGGACAATAAGGAAAAAGGTGAGAACAATAATACAATGGTGCACCCAATAGAGGTGATTGATGAGGATTCTTGTTGGAGGAAATACCAATCTTTGAGTAAGGGATTCAGACATAATATGCCATTTCCAGATTATTTCATAATGAAGATTGGTGGGAAACCCAAGTGAGGTCATCATATGTTGGTACCTGAATTACAAAATAACTCATTTGAAGAAGAAGAAGCTTCCAGAGAAAAAGGTATGTTTTCCATTGAGAAAAATAATTGCATTAGTGAAACTTTTCTTCTTAGAGAAATTATTCCAACTCGGAGAAGAAATTTGTATATGGAAGAAAGGAGGATGTAATGGAAATTCTAAAATGGTGTGAGAAATGGATTAACAGAGCTAGAGTCACATTAGATTGATAGTGGCTCAAGAAAGACAAAACCTACAAGATTTCAAGGAAAAGATGTGGGAAAATGATGCAAGGAAGTCTACACCCATGAAAAAGTCTTTCTAAAGAAACTTGCACATGAGGAGGAGCCTCACATGGACACTTGTGTGAAATTGTAGCCTCACTCTGTAATTTCCAAACTAGCAACTTTTGATCGAGCTTTCAAATACTTTCAATGGGCACTGAGGCAACAATGTTGGGGGCATCTCAACATACGTCTATCTTGAACACACGGAGGACATTGATTGCATTGAAAGGTATGAACAGCATAATAATGTGTCTTATTTATTGCTGCATGTTCCAATTTATTTCCATCATGAGATGCATGATATGGTAGATGATGAAGTCTTCATTATGGATTTTGTTGAACCATTGCTCCAACTATGTGTATATGAGCATTTTTGGATGATATATGGTAGCAAGGTTTATCTCACTTAAAATATTTGGGATTTGGGGTATCGGGTTTTGGGTTTCGTGTTTTAGGGTTTAGGGTTTAGGGTGGTTTTAGGGTTTTAGGGTTTAGGGTTTTAGGTTTTTAGGGTTTAGGGTTAAGGGTTTAAGCGTTTAGGGTTTAGGGTTTATGGTTTTAGGGTTTACGGGCCTGAGGGTTTTGGGTTTTGGGTTTTGGGTTTTTGAGGTTTGGTGTTTTAGGGTTAAGTGTTTAGGGGTTTAGGGTTTTGAGTTTAGGGTTTGGGGTTTTGGGGTTTGGGGTTGGGGTTGGGGTTTGGGGTTGGGGTTTGGGTTTAGGGATTTAGGGATTTAGGATTTAGGGGTTTTGGTTTAATGTTTAGGGTTTTTGGTTTAGGGTTTAGGGGTTTGGGGTTGGCGGTTGAGGTTAGGGTTAGGGGTTGGTGTTTTGGGGTTAGGGTTTGGGTTTTGGGGTTTGGGGTTTTAGGGTTTTAGGTTTAGGGTTTTACGGTTTTTAGGGTTTGGGGTTTGGGGTTTGGTTTTAGGTTTTGGGGTTTATGGGTTAGGGTTTAGAGTTTCAATTTTAGGGGTTTGAGGTTAGGGGTTTCGGGGTTTACGGTTTTCGGTTTAAGGTTTTAGGATTTTAGGGTTTAGGGTTTTAGGATTTTGGGTTTTATTTTTAGGGTTTTGGGTTTATGGTTTTGGGGTTTTGGGGTTTATGGTTTTAGGGTTTATGGTATCATAGCTATTATTCCTCCATCCTGTGTGGGTTAAACATGGAAAATTGGAAAGATCTCAATGTTGGTTTTATGAAGGAAATGTTCACCAATATGATGAAACAACGGGAAGCCACTAACCTTTATTTGATCCAACTCACTCATAATTTGAATCAAAGCAAATCCTCGAGACAATAAGGAAAAAAAGGTGAGAAAAATAATAAAGGGCGCCCAATAGAGGTGATTGATGAGGATTCTTGTTGGAGGAAATACAAATATTTGAGTAAGGGTTTGAGAGATAATATACCATTTCCATGTTATTGCATGATGAATATTGGTAGCAAGCCCAAGCGAGGTCATCATATGTTGGTATCTCGAATTACAAAATAACTCATTTGAAGAAGCGAGAAACTTTTAGAGAAAAAGTTATTATTTTCATTGAGAAAAATAATTGCATTAATGAAAATTTTCTTGTTAGAGAAATTATTCCAACTCGGGAGAAAAATTTATATGCAACCAAGGAGGATGTAATGGAAACTCTAAAACGGTGTGAGGAATGGAATAGCGAGCTAGAGCTGCTAGATTTATAGCTGCTCAAGCAAGACAAAACCTACAAGATTTCAAGGAAAAGATGTGGGAAAATGATGCAAGGAAGTCTACACCCATGAAAAATGTCTTTATATGGCAACTTGCACATGAGGAGGAGCCTCACGTGGACACTTGTGTGAAATTGTAGCCTTCGATAATTTCCAAACTAGCAACTTTTAATCAGCTTTCATATACTTTCAATTGGCACTCAGAAACAATATTGGGGGCAGCTCAACATATGTCTATCTTGAACATAGGGAGGACATTAATTGCATTGAAAGGTATAAACAACATAAATAGTGTGTCTTATTTATTTATGCCTATTCCAATTTATTTCCATCATGAGATGTATGGTATGGTAGATGATGAAGTCTTAATTATGGAGTTTGTTGAACCATTGCTCCAACTATGTGTATATGAGCATTTTGTGGATGATATATGGTGTAGAATTTTAGCTCACTTAACAGTACGGGGGCGTATGGTAGAACACTTGAAAGATGTTTGTCTCTTGTGTATGGCTCTTGAACAAAATAAAGATGCGATTCTTGAGGAAAGCAATTTTGGGAAGGAATGATTATAATATCCCCTTCCCATTCAAAAACCTTTGGCCTATTTTGTCAACCTGACGGCCAAAGGAAAAATATAAGGGTGACTTAAGTTATATTTAATTATTATAAAGTGTCATTAATAAAAGAAAAAAATATATAGAGTACTTTAAGGATTTATATGACTTAATAATTATTAAATCTAGGATGGAAATTCCCAAATATAATTTGTTATCCATCTTAGTTGAAAATGCAACTTTCCTTAGAAGGGGAATGGGAACATAGAAAGGATAAATGCCCATTTTACTATGTATTTCCCTTAGAAAAATGCGACTTGCATTAGGAGGGAAAAATTTGTTGGGAAAAGCATTTAAAATGGGAAAATATTAAATGTTTGCATAGGGAAAATCCTTGTTAACTAATTGGATGTTTAGGGTTTAGGGTTTAGGGTTTAAGGGTTAGGATTTAAGGTTTAGGTTTTAGGGGTTAGGGTTTAGGGTTTTAGGTTTAGGGGTTTTAGGTTTAGGGTTTAGGGCCTCGGGGGGTTTACGGTTTAGGGTTTTAGGGTTTTGGGTTTTGGGTTTTGGGTTTTGGGGTTTCGGGGTTTAGTGTTTTAGGGTTTAGGGTTTTAGGGTTTTAGGGTTTAGGGTTTATGGTTTTAGGGTTTAGGGTATTATGGTTTAGGGTTTAAGGTTTAAGGGTTTAAGGGTTTAGGGTTTAGGGTTTTAGGGTTAGGGTTTAAGGGTTTAGGGTTTAGGGTATCGAGTTATTGTTCCTCTAACTCGTGTGGGTTAAACATGGCAAATTGGAAAGATCTCAATGTGGGTTTTATAAAGGAAATTTTCACCAACATGGTGAAACAACAGAAGCCACTTACCTTTATTTGAGCTAACTCACTCAGAATTTGAATCAAAGCAAATCCTAGGACAATGAAGGAAAAATGTGAGATGAATAATAAAGGGCACCCAATAGAGGTGATTGATGAGGATTCTTGTTGGAGGAAATACCAATCTTCAAGTAAGGGTTTCAAAGATAATATGCCGTTTCAGTTATTGCATAATGAATATTGGTATCAAGTTCAAGTGAGGTCATCATATGTTGGTACCTGAATTACAAAATAACTCATTTGAAGAAGAAGAAGAAGAATCTTCTAGAGAAAAAGGTATGATTTTCATTGAGAAAAATAATTGCATTAATGAAACTTTTCTTGTTAGAGAAATTATTCAGATCGGGAGAATAAATTTGTAAATGCAAGTAAGGAGGATGTAATGGAAACTCTAAAATGGTGTGAGGAATGGAATAGCAGAGCTAGAACTACTAGATTGAGAGCGGCTCAAGCAAGATAACACCTACAAGATTTCAAGGAAAAGATGTGGGAAAATGATGCAAGGAAGTCTACACCCATGAAAAAGTCTTTATAAAGAAACTTGCACATGAGGAGGAGCCTCACATGGACACTTGTGTGAAATTGCAGCTGCTATAAATTTCCAAACTAGCAACGTTTGATCACTTTCAAATACTTTGATAATGGGCACCGAGGCAACAATGTTGGGGGCATCTCAACATATGTCTATTTTGAACACACGGAGGACATTGATTGCATTGAAAGGTATGAACAACATAATAATTTGTCTTATTTATTACTGCTATTCCAATTTAATTCCATCATGAGATGCATGATATGGTAGATGTTGAAGTCTTCATTATGTATTTTGTTAAACCATTGCTCTAACTATGTGTATATGAGAATTTTTGGATGATATATGGTGGTAAGGTTTAGCTCACTTAACGTGTTTGGGGTTTTAGGTTTCTTGTTTTAATTTTTGGGTTTCGTGTTTCAAGTTTTAGGGTTTAGAGTTTAGGGTTTCGGGGTTTTAGGGTGTAGGGTTTGAGCTTTAGTGTTAAGGGTTTAAGGGTTTTGGGTTTGAAGGTTTTGGGGTTTAGGGTTTGAAGGTTTTGGGTTTTGGGTTTGAAGTTTTCAAGGTTTTGGTGTTTCAAGGTTTATGGTTTAGGGTTTAGGGTTAGGTGGTTTGGGGGTTTGGGGGTTGGGGGTTTTGGGGTTTGGGGTTGGGGTTGTGGGTTTGGGTTTAGGGGTTTAGGGGTTTAGGCATTTAGGTGTTTAGGGTTTAGCATTTTTGGTTTAGGGTTTAGGGTTTTGGTTTAGAGTTTAGGGGTTTGGCGGTTTGGGTTTGGGATTTCGGGTTTCGGGGTTTAGGGTTTGGGGCCTGGGGGTTTGGGGTTTGGGGTTTTAGCATTTTAGGGTTTTAGGATTTAGGGTTTATGGTCTTTATGGTTTGGGGTTTGGGTTTAGGTTTTGGGATTTTGTGGTTTTGGGGTTTAGCATTTAGGGTTTAGGGTTTGAGGTTAGGGGTTTCGGGGTTAGGGGTTTTGTGGTTTAGGGTTTAGGGTTTAGGGTTTTAGGATTTTAGGGTTTATGGTTTTATGGTTTTAGTTTTAGGGTTTAGGGTTTAGGTTTTCATTTTTACGGTTTTAGGGTTTAGGGTATTAGAGCTATTATTCCTCAATCCCGTGTGGGTTAAACATGACAGATTGGAAAGATCTCAATGTGGGTTTTATGAAGGAAATGTTCACCAATATGGTGAAACAACAAGAAGCCACTAACCATTATTTCAGCCAACTCACTCATAATTTGAATCAAAGCAAATCCTGGGACAATAAGGAAAAAGGTGAGAACAATAATAAAGGGCACCCAATAGAGGTGATTGATGAGGATTCTTGTTAGAGGAAATACCAATCTTTGAGTAAGGTTTTAAAAGATATTATGTCATTTCCAGGTTATTGTATGATGAATATTGGTAGCAAGCCCAAGCGAGGTCATCATATGTTGGTATTTGAATTACAAAATAACTCATTTGAAGAAGAAGCTTCTAGAGAAAAAGGTATGATTTTTATTGAGAAAATAATTACATTAGTGAAACTTTTCTTGTTAGAGAAATTATTCCAACTCAAGAGAAGAAATTTGTATATGCAAGAAAGGAGGATGTAATGGAAAGTCTAAAATGGTGTGTGGAATGGAATAGTAGAGCTAGAGCTACTAGATTGATAGCCGCTCAAGAAATACAACACCTAGAAGAGTTCAAGGAAAAGATGTCGAAAATGATGCAAGGAAGTCTACACCCATGAAAAAATGTTTATAAAGCAACTTACACATGAGGAGGAGCCTCACATGGACACTTGTGTGAAATTGCAGCCTACCGTAATTTCCAAACTAGAAAATTTTGATCATCTTTCAAATACTTTCAATGGGCACTATACAATGAAAAAGTGACATGCAAGCATAAGAATCTACAAGTAACTCTTCCTCATACCCGACCTCCCGAGGTCGTGCCGAGACGGCCGGTGAATGTGGAATATATATGGATACAAAAAAACTAGTTGGGAAATCTTATATCCTCAACACGTAATAATGGAATCTACGAATCTAAGGCAAAGAAGGCCCTCCTAACCTAAATTGGTGTAATGGATTGTTCGATATAATAGTTGTTCGGAGGCTCCAATCAATGTCGAGCTCTGCCGAGATCCTGTTTATTGGTTGTTGGATACGTGGGAAGTGACATGTGGGAGCTTCGTGTATATTTCCAGATAAGGTCATGAAAATGGTGATGGGAGGTGTAGTGGATTCTTTGGGGTTTTATGGACAATTCTCTGGTCTAGTCCAGAAATCCTTAGCTTGATTGGCTATTACGTTTAATAAGGAGAATTGTGTAATAATTTCTGGTGGAAGTGGTGAGGATCTAAATACTAGTGTTCGTAAACCAGCATCAATGTCTGATTGATTAGTAGGCTGTTGGGTTGTGGGACCTATGGATCACAACCATAATCTCATGGTTATAGCGGACCTTCTATGGTCATATGAAGAGTTAATCTCTCCTTTCGACTATCCAATAATCATATGCCTTTTTAGCCTCTATGTTTAGAACTAGGAGTTGTGTAATTTTCTCATAATACCTTATAGGTGTTCTGGAAACTTGAATGCGTAAAATAGTGTCCATGTCAATGAGGAGGTCCCCTGCATTGGGTTGTAGAACTAGAGGATCACAACCAAATATTTGTTCTTTTCGAGTCCTTGTATAGTCATATGGATATCCTATCAAGGCAGTCTATAGTTAGGATGATTTGACTAAAATGTGTATTCCTTTTCGTCTTCAATATTTAACTCTCTCAGCTGTTCACTAATTACTCGTAGGTTTACCGTTGCTTGAAAGACCTGGATCCTAAGGTCTTGATCTATATCAGCTAGTGTTGTGGGGAGATTTGGCTGAGGCACTATCGGTTCAAATATGTATTCTCTAGGCTCTCGGGTCACGTGATTGTCATGCAAAACGATTCAACTTTTAACTAAAACTAATAAACTAATTATGAAAGATGTATCTACACTATGCATGTATTCTTTTACTTTTTGTATTTTCAATGAAGTATTTTAAAGGAATTAAAAGAGCATCTATTCTAATATATTTAGAAAATGCACAACTAATCTAAATGTAATTAAAACAAACAAATTAGCCCAAAGTAGTTGTGAATTTATCCTAAATATCTAAGCAACTAATTGATTTAAATTGAAAGACTCTTGATCCTACCTCAAAAGTGAGGAATGAATCATAGTTTCTCAGAAACTATCAATCCCCATAGCTTCCCTGGTGATATCGAGAGTGAGCTTTGACTGAAATAAAATAGTTTACTACTCTATTTGATACATTGTAACTAGAACTTTAATAGCTCAAACCCGGAGTTTACGAGAATAGTGGTAAATCCAGGTTGTGTGTGACTTCGTAACCTCAAGTGTGATCTTCTCATTCATTCATGTTCTCTTGAATCCAAAAAGTTTGTATATGATAGCATCAGCAGAATAAGGTACTCGAACAATGGCAACCTTTTGATATAGACCAAATACAATGCGAGTAATAGAGGGATAGTGCAAGTGAACAAAGCTTGACTATGTAATTCCTAGTGGGATTTATTGCGAGAATACAACACAAATGTGTCAAGAGTTCTAGAAACTATCTTTTGTGACTAAACAAAACCTACAACTCTAAATGGATTCCAACCTAATAATGAAACTACCTTATTCTAGACCTACTTGCATGGAACAGCAATGAAGCAAGATTGAAACAAAAAGATCAAATGACCTCTAAACATCAAAGGAAGACTAACAATGGATGCAAAACATGAAACTATTGGAATTCTAAGCAAGAACTCAAAGAACTGAATGATTAAACAAAGAAGGAGAGTGGCCTTTTTTTTAAAACAAGTCATATTTATAAGCAAATGCATTCACTAGAAGGTAACTTGGAATGAAACTCTTTTACCATTAAACAAGGTGAAAACAGATACAGGGGTGGCCAAAACATAAATGTAATGCAAAGTAGCTGAAAAAGGTAGATAGAAATTTGAATTTTACGTTTGACGTGATCGTCGGAACTTTACGGAAAATGCACACAGGATGCCGCCTGTGTAGGGCGGTGGTTACGGGACCACCACCCTATCCTAGGCAGTCACGGACCACCACCTCGGCGGGGTAGCGGTCTCGTCACTTAAGACAAAAATGTAAGGAAAAAGGGGGCAGAGTCGTAACAAAGAACGCGGAGGCCGGATGAGACATACGGGATACAAATGTATACTTGGCGAGATTTTTGGATCCCGAACACCTTGCGAGGAGACCTATATCATCATTGGGGTATGTGTAACATCTTTCCGGCAGTGCAGTACCCTACAATTTTGGGTACGTACATATTTCCCCCTCGGAGAAGCATTTTATCCATGAAGAGGCATAAAATGGTGGATTCGAGTATGGCGGTCCCGAAATGGGGAGTTAGGGTTATACCTGACATGCCCTGTTTCAGAAATTCACCATCCAAACTCCCGCTATCTGCAAAATGAAAAAGGGGACTCAAGTGCAGATAGATAAAATAAATCGAGAAATAAAACTAAATTGATATGAAATGAGGACTTACCATCTGTGCGGGGTTTAGAACTTACCTCCGTCGATGCTCCAACCCTGCAAAAGACATTCAAAATCAATTTTAGAAAGTTATATATATAACGAACTCATTTTACTATTCATTTACGCATATCGATTTGGTGGTTTTTGAGCTCTGGGACTCATGGTGACCATTTTCGGTGAGTGCATCAAAACGTCCGTTGCGAGAACATGATCATGCCTCCGAGAGCGGAACATCAACCCGTGAAGTCTCAGGTTAGTTTTTCTCAATTCATTCCTTTTAAACCTAAAATGTAAAAATGTTGAAATCTTTGTCTTGGGGGGATTATTTTTGAAAATGCTAGTTTTAAATGAGTCTCTAGGGGGTGCCCATAGGGTAGGTCTTTATTTTGCTTAAAATGGTGTTTTTGTGCATTTTTAATGCATTTTTAGGGCTTGTGAGCCGTTCATCGATTCGGGACAGACTTCCACTGCATAGGGTGGCGGTCACGGGACCGCCACCTTAGAAGGTGGTGGTTATGGAACCGCCGCTCTACACAGGGCAGTGGTTCATAACAGAATGTAAAAAATATGTTTTATTTAATTATTTTTGCATTTTTAGTATTTTTACATGTTCTTGATCATTTTTCTAGTCGATTTTGTTACTAACTCTTTTTCTGTGTTTTTGGGTGGATGCGAAGGAGGAGGAGTACATCAGATGGAGCTGAGAGAGGGAGTGTGATTGGCTCCCAGCAGTGTTAGAGGCACTCACTCAGGTAGAGTGAGATACTCTTCAAAGAGCTGGCATTTGGAGGATTGCATAGGTCCCTCACATTACACCTGCTAGTCACATATTATGTGACTTATTTTCATACTGGGATGCAAATCGAACACTTTCTAATTTCCAGGAGTTAGGGGTGAGTGGACCATCACCCTAGAGGATGTTTATCACATATTGGGGTCTCGATTCTTAGGAGGTGACTATCTCTTAAGACAACAGTGTCCAGATCTCATGTGGTTTAGTGGGCCACTTATATGGGGGATGTCGTTGTTTCCATGGGGTCGAAGAAGGGGGTGAAGGTCTCACTCCATTGTTGAGTTAGATATTCCTGTGCTCGCAAGGCTATCATGGGAATCCTTGCTTCGAGATTGATTGGGGACAAGGGAGGGGACACTCTCTTATATTGTTGGGCTCCCATCATTGCACAGATTGAGGGCCATGGCCACATTTACACTTGGGGAGCAGACATCCTTGGGACCACCTACCATGATTTGTACAGGTTGGTCAGACTACAGGGATAGTCACTGAGCCACCCCACTCTTGTCATGAGTTGGGTGTATGAGCACATCATTCCGTATGGGAGAGGTGTACAGGAAGAGGATCTTGGGGTCATCAGGGCAATGAGGTGGACAGGGATGACCATTCTTAGAGCACCTCACTAGCCAGTGGGCTCTTTGACTACTGCAGACATGGAGGCTACTCCTTATCAGGCTATGGCAGGGTTATGGGGAAAGGAGACACTCACATTGCTTACTTGCCACACTACCAGTCAACTGGTAGATAGGACGCGGAAGTTGGAGATCCACCCCTTTGACAGAGTACCACAAAAGTTCAGCCTCCCATACATTGACATGTTTCCCAGTGGGGCCAATGTATAGATCTGTTTATGAGGCTCGGGGAGGTCCTAGAGGCAGGGTTAGACCACGGTCACTCCCGGTGTTCTCATCATGTCTAGGAGGGTGGTTCATGCTCGATGGGTAGCCAGTGATCCTCAGGCACCTTTACTTCAGATTGCCACCAGTCCTGCCCATAGCAGAGATAAGCCTATTGACGTGGACTCCAAGTCTAAGGAGTTCACTAGGGGAGAGACAGAGGAGGATACGAGAGGAGGAGATCGGAGCCGACGGGGACAGTGAGAGAGGATGACAGTGATTTTGAGTGGCATGATACTTAGGATATCTTGCGGAGAGGGCAGAGTAGAGCATAAAGAAGGTGACCTTGATTTCAAAAGAGTTTCCTTCTCGGATTTAGGGGGAGATGGTGAGTCCGTGGAAAGTCATCACATTTCTCTAGATGTGGGACAGGATCACGATCGATGGTAGCATCGGTGGCGAGATGTGGATCCTAGTTATCCTACCTGGAGGCCTAGAGATCCGAGTGAGTTACTACTCTTTTCTTGACTTTGCTTTAGTTAGAATTGTTTAGTTGGTATTTCCTTTTGTTGTTTTGTTTATCTTTGGTTTTATTTTGGACAACTTTCTAACTTGTGTGTTTCTCCTTTTTATTTGCAACTGATGACGAGGGATGGCGAGAATTGATTCACCAAGTGTGCGCTGACACTCTATTGCTCCCTTCTGATGGTACTCGAGCCGATCTCACTGAGGATGTTAGGGAGCCCTCAGTAGTTGGTCGACATACAGATGTCTTTACCCCTGTTTGGAAGGTGGCAGAGATCATTACCTCCCTTTGCACCGAGTTGGCTGGATATAGGACTACTGAGCATTTGATGAGGAGTCACTCTCATAGTGATACCATAGCTGTTAGCCGTGATCGTGAGCCCTCCATCCATTCGGATCGTTGCCACATCGGAGTCCTAGGTGTCGTCATACACCTTCCATGGATCTTGCAGAGATTGAGAGATCATAGTGTTTTTGTAGTAACCTTTGGTCAGATATATGTACGATTGTTTTGTATTTTTGGGCTCATTAAACATTTTGACCATGCCTTGGTGCATGATGGCATTGTACATGAAACACCATATATATATATATATATATATATATATATATATATATATATCTTTTTGGATCTAGATTCTTGGTGTCTAGAATTTTGTGACTCGTTTCCCATGTGTATACTAGATGTTTTTAGAGTATTTGTTTTCATGCTTTTCAAAATGTATGCAATGGATGACAAATGATAGCAAATACTAAATAGAATTTTTTACTTTATATGCTTTTGTAATGCTGATATGTGATGATGAACACATTGTAGTATTGAACTTTTGACCTCTTTGGGCAATGTCTGTGATTTCTTCTTATGTTGGCAAAACGTGATGAATGTATAGTGATAAAGAGATGAACTTGCCCCATTCCCAACTCCATGCAACCAGTAAGATGCGAGGGCTCAACACCAAGAGTTGGGAAGGGCACAAATTGTATGAGTTTGACTGAATGGAATGATGAGAGATAGACAAACTAGTGACAGAAACCAAACTTAGACCTACACACTTACCCTACTCAGAACTACCACCAAGCTTAGAAGGCCACTTACTTTTCAGTTTATCTAGACTTAGATCTATAAATGGAAACTTGGTTGACAAAATATGGTTTTGAGGATTTGATCTCTTTGGAATTTGGACATTTTTTTACTTAATATAATTTGGTTTGTATTTCTAGAATACCAAGATTTGTTAATTTGTGTGAATGGACCCCCCACACCCTGCCTCATGCCACTAGTAAGAAGCATGGGTTTGTCACCAAAGATAGGATATAGGTGAGTAAGGGAACTTCTTTCCTTTCCCAACCTCACATCACTAGTAAGAGATGCGGGCTTATCACCGAAGGTTGGTGGGGTAAAGAAGTGTGTAAAATAAAATATTTTGTTTGCTTGGCATTTTTTATTCTATTTGATTTTGACACTTCTGATATGTGACTTTGGGATATCCTTTCTTTCAAAGAGACATAAGAGGGATAGATGTGACACCAAGAAGCTTCTAGAATAGACCATAGGTAAGGACAACTTCACCTAATAGAAAGAAAGAGAAAAACTAAGTATGGAGGCCTTGGTATGGTTTTCGTCAATACTTGTCTGTCAAACTTGATGAGAAGATTTGAAATTACTTGATGATGTTTGAGAAGATGTGATTTGAATGCTTTTGCCAATATTTTTAGAAATTTGCAATAGATTGCTTAAGAGTAAGTTACTTGACTACAATTTTTATGAAACGAGTGGACAAAATGAAATAGCAAGATGACTGATGCAATGTAGGTAGCTATAATGTACAAGCGGTGATTCTGATGTCTTATGTGTAAAACCATTTAGATGCAAGGAATTGATAGTTTCATTGAATTCCTCACCCTCTCGTGTGCATAAGAGATACGCACTATTTTCATAGTCTTTCATGACTTGGTATGGGCCCAACCACTTGGGTCAGAACTTCCTTCCTTCATCGGATTTCTTATCAATCCGGTTGTCTAGTCTTAGAACTAGATCTCCCTCATATATTTCTCACTCATAGACTTTTTTTATACTACCAAAGACATCCAAATCAAGATAGGCTTTGTGCCATTGTTCGGCATTTAGCCTAGCCTCATCAAGGCTTTCCAGTTGAGAGAGGTGTGCCTCCCTGTAAGCTTATTCGTCTAAAATCCCTTGTAATGAGATGCGAAGACTGGGTATTTCAACGTCAAGTGGGAGAACTGCTTGTGCCCTGAATACCAATGAGAAAGGGGTTGCTCTTTTTGGTATTCTTATTGAGGTTTGATGGGCCCACAAGGCTGGATATAGTTTTAGATGCCAATCTCGCTTGTTTTCCTTAACTATTTTGAGGAGAATAGCTTTTAATGTTTTGTTTGTTGCTTCATCTTGTCCATTGGCTTGAGGGTAGTAAAGAGAGGTCATGTGATGGTTTATTTTGAATTTTCTGCATAACTCACGGACCTCATCATTTTTAAAGGATGTGCCATTATCTAAGATAATGACTTGTGGGACAAAATACCTATAAATGATTTGGTTTAGAATGAACTTGGAAATTACCGAACTCGCATACGTGGTGAGAGGCATGGCCTCTACCCATTTGGTAAAATATTCCATGGCTGTAATTATAAAATTATGGCCATTGGTTGATGAGGGAGAGAATTTCCCTATCAAATCTAGACCCCACATGGAGAAGGGCCACGGGGTTTCTATTGGTTGCAGGGATTATGCTAGCATGTGAATCTCGTGAGAGAATTCTTGGCATTTGTGGCACTTACGTATAAACTCTACTGCATCGTGTTCGAGAGTGGGCCAAAAATAGCCCATCTGATGTATTTTGCAAGTAGTGGCATGACCACCGTAGTGGCCTCTGTTGTCAAAATTTCACCCCCCCAGGGTAAATTTCGATAACATGCATCAGAGTTTTGCAGTTCCAGGCAGGTAGATTGAAACAGGAAAAATCACAAAAAATGGCTAAGTCCTAGTCCTTGGGACAGTAGGGACGTGTGGGACAGAAAGACGCGGATCGGCCGAAAAGCCTCCAGTGGCCCGCTAAGCATTTGGGACAATCGGGCGAGCAAATGCTGTGGCGAGAAGCCGATCCAGGCAAAAAAAAGGAAAAGAAAATCGACTAATCACGAGAGGGATAGTTCGGGACAAGAGTACGCGAAGGACCCGAACCGGCCGGTTCGGCCGAAATGGGAACAAATGGTCCGAAAGCAAATGGGACATTTGGGCCGCGAGTATGCGAACCGACCGAACCGGGCGAAAAAGGTCAAGGCAGTCCGAAGCATTTGGGACATCTGGGACAAAAAGACCCGAACCGGCCGGATCGGGCCGAAATGGGAACAAACAGATCAAGCATTTGGGACATCTGGGACAAAAAGACCCGAACCGGCCGAATCGGCCGAAATAGGGAGCTTCAGTCTGAAACAAAGTGGGATAAGTGGGACAAAGGTACGTGAACCGGCCGGTTCGGCCGAAATCAGCACAAGGAGCACTGGGACATCCGAGACAAAGGGATGCGGTGGACGCGAAGGAGCCGAAAGAGTCGAAAACCAATGAGAAGCTGCCACATGTCCTCACAAGAGAAAGGTCCAAAAAGTCAAAGGGGCGAGTTTTCGAGCACTGATCCGAACCAATGGGATAGTGCCACGTGTCCCAGCTAGGGCCCACAAGGAAATTTCAAAAGATAGCCCACCGAGAGGTGGAGGAGAGAGAGTTTCTCAGTGAATCAGAGCCTGCCACGTGTCGTCCAGGTGGCGAAGCGCGGGAAAATATTTCAAAATCCGTCTTGGTCTGTTCCGTGCCCTAAATCTTCAGATCGTCATATCTTTTGATCCAGAGCTCGGATTTGCACGTTCCTTATATCAACGGAAATCTTGTGAGATTCTCTACACGATTCTAGGGTCAATATTACATTTTGGTTCAGTTTGGAGAGAGAAAATCAAGAAACACCTCTGGCATGAAATAACAAGCAGAAGTAATGCTTCAACTAACAACTTTAATGCACGTGACAGGTTCGCGCTTCATTAGCAGCCGCCGTTTTGTCAGGATCCGCCACTTCTGCCATGATGAGATGAATTGAACGCAACCTAGAGGTGGTTGGGGTAGATTTGGTTTTCCCTTCTCTCTTTCCTCTCTCATTCTTTCTATATATTGTAAAGAGAAGCTTCTTTTCAAGGTCGAACATTTTTCTGTTTTGCCTCTCCCTTCTTCTCCTCAGGTGAATTTGTGGAATTCAAACCTCTCATTTGAACTGTAATACTATTCTACCTCATGGCATTCTGTAGTGTATTTTATCAATCTTTGGAGCAAATAATGCATGTCTGTGGGTGATTCTCAGCCCTCTCTGTGTTCTTTTTGCATCCTCCTGGTCTTTCACTGCAGTTTTTCATCTGTGCATGATCTTATATCACATTCAAATGGTATGTGTTTACTGGAAAAATAGGTGTTCTTCATTCCTCGGTGCATCACCTCTATTAGCTTAGATTTATTTTATGCATTTTCTTACCTTGTCTCCTTGGCAGATTAGATTAGGTTTTGAGAAAACCCTCTGCATATTTCGTGTGCATCTAAACAGAGGAATAGGAACCAGCCTTCTCTGGAGAATCCTCTCTCATTTTTCAAGTCCCACACTTGGAGAAAGGATTCAATGTTATGCAATCACACTAGATGCCAAGTGATCAACCTAGAAACTTGATCTGCATCCAGGGGTGCTGTGATTTTGCATCAACAGTTTTGGCACGCCCGGTGGGACCTAGAGGTCTCATTTTTATTGCAGCAAAGTTGATATGCATCTGCTGCAATTTTCTTGCTTGAAAAGAGCTATTATTCGCATATCTGGCGACTCCAAGAGGAAGATCAACTGGTTTCAGCAGTACAGGCCTGAAAGCTTATGAGAAGAATCACAAGGTCAAGAGTTGGAGAAGAGGAAGTGTTGTTTGAATACCTGTAATTATCTCCAAGAAGAAGGCAAAGAGGAAGAAGGATTCAAAGGTCTCCATCTCCACCAAACAGAACTCTCTCAACTCCTCCACCTACTCGGCCTTTCATTCAGTATTCAAGAGTCCTTCGACCAATCAGAATGGCGCAACCAGCAAATCCCTTTGTCAATTTCACTGGCAGCAGCCCACTTGCCCTCAATGCACAGAATCCAGTTCCAATTGCAGCGTTGAAGAACATTCCATTTTTTACTGGAGAAAATCATACCACTCCTGGTGATCATGTCAAAGACATTGCTAACATTTGTGCAATCCATGAGATTAATGAAATGGATGTGGTCACAAACCGCTTGGCATCATCATTCAAAGGAAGGCATTGCAATGGTTCAGAAGCCTTGAAGCTGGTTCTATCACAAATTGGAATCAGCTGTGTATAGTTCTCCATGAGCAGTTTGGAGAGAAGGGAGACAACTTGTCTCTTCTAGAACAATTGACAACTATCAAGAGAGCCCCCAATGAGCAAGCGGCCGACTTCAACTTCAGATTCCAAAGGTCTTGGGATAGGATTCCGGTGGCGATCGGGCCAAACAAGAAGGTGCTTTTCTCTACTATCTTAAAGCTTTGAATTCTGATATTTCTATGTTAATTCAATCAATGGGAGGCACAACCTTACCTGCTGCTTATAGCATTGCCATTAGAGCCGAAAACTGTCTTATTCAAGCTGGTAAACTGGCTCCTAGGCCTCCAATGCCATTATATCCAAGTTTAGAGAGCCCAAGTGCTAGTCAAGCACCTGTCTTAGCTCCTATTCCCACTCCTAGAAATCAGAGTTCAAATGAAGCCTCCACTTCATCTCCAAGTGCCCCAAATGAGCTTCAAGAGGTCATGAAGCAATTGCAAAATCTAGGCAATGAGCTGGTCACTCTCAAAAGACAGCAAGCTCAAGGTTTTAGACCTTCATATCAGCCTCAAGCTCAACCTAATAGGCAGCCATATCAGCCTCAAAGGCCACCCAATCCAGCTGCAAATCTGAATCAAACAAGGCCTCCTGCCAATAGACCATTCCAGCCCTATAATCCAAATGCCATATCTGCCTCTAAGGCATTAGTACCAGCACAAAACAACATTGCCCAGGAGTATGATTGGTGTTTTCCATGTAATGAGCCTCATAATCAATCCATGTGCTTCAATGGTGCTTTGACTCAAGCTTTAATGGTAACAACTACTAGTGTGGAGGGTGAGAACAGTCAAGAAAATAGCCAACAACAAGAAACATTCCAACAGCAATCAGCCCCAAATGACACCACATTGGTAAATTGGCAAGCAAAGGATTTCGTGGCATGAATCGTAGTTTCTCAAGGTGTTGCAGCAAACACAAGGTCAAAAAGGAGAAATTTGGGTGAAGAGCAGCCATTAGCCCCAGCCAATCCACAACCTTCCATGGCTCCACAAATGATTGGCAGGCAAAGTCCCGTTTCAAATGCACAAGGGCAGCCAAGAACAGCCCCTAGGCCAACTCAAATGCCATTATTCTGCCCACATACAAGGAGTAAATGTGCAAACCAAGGGACAGAAGAGAGATACTTCATCACCATTTAGTATCATTGATCAGATGAAGAAGACAAACGTCAATATATCTATGTGGGAATCCCTATCCATCCCAGGCCAAAGAGATCTACTGCAAGCTGCCATGAAGGACTGGCCAGCTTTGAATCAAGCGAGATGCAAGACAAAGTGCTCACAAATGCTACCCACTGAAGGAAATCATGGAGCACAACAAGGTAGAATGTTGAAGCCTCCCCCTTTTTATGTTTCGTTAATCATTGGAAATCAGCTAGTGCATAATTGCATGATAGATTCCGGGGCAAGTAGCTCAGTAATGCCTAAACAGATAGCTGATCAGTTAGGGCTCCAGTATGAAATAACATCTAAGGGAGTAGTGCAGTTGGATGGGACAGCAATAGCAACAGTTGGAGTGATTAGAAATTTGAGTCTTACCTTGCATGCATGTCCAAATGTTGTTGTCTTACAAGATATATCAGTCATAGACCTTCCACCACTCTTTGCCCTATGTTTATCAAGGGACTTCACTGCCAAGATTGGGGGATATTTGTCCGCTGATTGGTCACACATGCTATTCAGAACAAGGTATGGAACTAAGGCTACAATTAGGTCAGAACCTATTGCAAACTTCCACATTGAGCCCTATACTCCAAGTCAGATTAATGCCAATTGCTCAGCATTTGATCAAGAAGATCACCCAAACACGGATGAAACTGACACTAAAGTTGGAAACATCCCAGATCTAACTCTTGATGAATGGGCAAACAAGGTACATGCTTTTGATCCTTATCAAGGAATAGAAGAATCTGAACTAGGAGTCTATTGTATACACGAAGAAAGTCAACCTATTCCTAGCATCACCAAGCCAAACCACAAGGATGACAATGAGGTGTGGCAGCTGTTTTTTGATGGATCAAGGAGTAGACAAGGTGCAGGAGGTGGAGCCGTGCTTATTTCACCTCAAGGAGTAAAGTATTATTCAGCTTTTAGATTTCAATTTGCATGCTCCAATAATATTGCTGAATATGAAGCCATGGTGCAAGGGATGCATTGGGCAATCAAGAGAAAAATAAAGAACTTGCAAGTCTTTGGGGACAGTGAATTGATTGTAAATCAGGTCAAGGGACAAAGATGCTACCAAAAATGATCTACTCGGGTGCTACTGAAGAACAGGGTGTGGGATCTCATGGAATATTGTGAGGGTTTCGGCATCAAAGCCATTCCTAGGAAAGAGAATCAAGTCACTTGACAGGCTTGCGGCGATAGGGGGCAGCCTTTGACATTGTAGAAAAAAATCAACAAGATAAGGTACAGCCAAACATCCACGTGATTGTGAGGCCTTGATGCCGATAACAATGTCGGTTAGCGGTATTTGAGAATGACCATAAATCATCCACTTCTTACGGAGGAAGTTGAGTTCTCACGGCTAAGAATCAAGAGAAGTTGGAACAATGATATGGTGACCAAGTGATACGGTGAGAACCCGAAGCTGCCCAAAGGACTTATCACTTTGGAGTCCATTTTTAACCCCAATGATCAGTTTAGAAAGGAAAAAGCAAACATTCAGGTCAAGAGAGAAGATTCGGTATCCATCTTGGTAGAAGAGAACAAGCCATTGCAAATTGGAAAGATGACAACTGAGCAAGAAAGGTGTGAGTTCATACAGCTATGTCAAGAATTCCCTGACGTGTTTGCTTGGAGCTATGAAGACTTGAAAGGTTTCAATCCCAACTTAGCTCAGCATACCATCGAATTGGATCCAAATACTAAGCCTATCAGGCAGAAACAGAGACCAGTCAATCCACACATGGAGCCTCTCATGAGGAAAGAATTGGACAAGCTGATTGAATCAAGAATCATATTCCCAATCAAGCATTCTAGTTGGGTTGCCAACTTAGTTCCAGTCAGAAAGAAGAGTGGAGAGATCAGACTGTGTGTTGACTTTAGAGATTTGAATAGAGCCTCTCTCAAGGACCATTATCCACTCCCTTCCATGGAGAAAATATTGCAGGTCGTAGCTGGTTCAGAAAGGTTTTCATTACTTGATGGTTACTCGGCTTCAATCGATTATGGTGAAGGAGGAAGACCGATTCAATACAACCTTCACAACCAAATGGGGCACATATGCTTACAAGAAGATTCCATTTGGATTGTCGAACGCACGAGCAACATTCCAAATAACTATGGATATGGCATTCAAAGGCTTGATCAACAAGATAGTGCTGGTATACCTAGATGATATTACTGTCTTCTCCAAGAATGCAAAGCAGACCATTTCTTTCACCTCGAGCAAGTGTTTCGAGGTGTAGAAAGTTCGTGTCTTTGAATCCTAAGAAGTGCATCTTTCTTGCACATGAAGGGAAGCTCCTTTTCCATATTGTCTCCAAGGAAGGATTAGCAATTGATCCGAGAGGGTTGAAGCCATAAGAGCTCTGCCATTTCCTAGCCACAAGAAAGCCCTTCAGAGTTTCCTGGGAAGGATAAACTTTGTTCGGAGGTTTGTCCCAGATTTTGCAGCCCTTGTTAAGCCCATCACCAAAATGTTAAGGAAAAGCATGGCTTTCAAATGGATGGCAGAAGGCAAGGAGAGTTTTGAAGCAATCAAGAAAGCCATCTCCCAAGCACCCACTCTCATCAACCCAGACTTTTCTAAGGATTTCATCCTCTATGCATTTGGAGGTGATGACACTATTTCTGCCATTCTGGTACAGCAGAACAAAGATAATGATGAACAGCCGATTGCCTTCTTCAGCCAGAGCCTAGGTGACTGCGAAGTGAGCTACTCTTTTATTGAAAAGCATGTGCTTGCAGTAATCAGAAGCTTGAAGAAATTCAAGCATTTAGTCTCAAACAACAAGGTCCATTCTTAGTCCCACATGTCAAGGGTTAAGGACTTCCTCCTCAACAAGGATTTGAATGAGAAAAGGGCAGGATGGATCACCCGTGTCATGGAGTATGACATTGAGATCAAGATCACCAAGCTGGTAAGAGGCAAAGGTTTGTGTGAGTAGCTCGCTTCCAAACAACCAGACAACCCAGAAGATGAAGAAGACGTTGTCCTGCTATTACAAGATGATCAAAAATAGGAAAATGATGATGTGTCCACTCCCTGTTGGACTCAGAATATGATACATTTCCTACAGATGGGCATGTGCCCTCTAGAAATGAGCAAAGCAAAAAGAAGGTACTTCAGATTACAAGCAGTTCCATATGTGCTTGTTGATGGTGTTTTGTTTAAAAAAGACATCAATGGTGTTCTATTAAGATGCATTGGGACAGGTCAGGTTGAGAGGATCTTACACGAGTTCCATGACGGGGAGGCAGGAGGCCATTTCACCCCACGAGTAACAGCTCTCAAAATCATGAAAGTTGGTTACTATTGGCCTACTGTATTCAATGATTGCTACTCATGGGTTAAGAAATGCGAGAAATGTGCATTATTCACAGGGAAAGGAAGGTTAGCAGCACTGCCCCTTCATCCAATTTCAGTAGATCATCCATTCATGCAATGGGGATTGGACTTCATTGGAGTCATCAATCCCAATTCGAGTCAAGGCCACAAGTGGATTCTTACAGCGACAGACTATTTCACCAAGTGGACCGAAGCAGTAGCGCTCAAAGAGGCAAGTGAGTCTAACATACTAGACTTTTATGAAGAAATAGCAACCAGGTTCGGTGTGCCGGCCACCATCATATCAGATAATGCATTAGCATTCATAGGTTCAAAAATTACAGAATGGGCTGTCAAGAATGGAATCTATTTGAGCACCTCTTCAAATTATTACCCGCAGGGTAATGGACAGGCAGAGTCCACAAACAAGAATTTGCTAAAAATCATCAGAAGGACTCTGGATGAAAATCAAAGAACATGGCATACAAGGCTAAAATCAGCGTTATGGGCTGACAGGATAACACCAAAGAGGTCTACAGGTAATTCTCCCTACAAGTTGGTCTATGGGAAGGAGGCAGTATTGCCTATATCATTAGAATTGCCAGCCTTGGAGCTCATGAAGCAGTTTGAGTTATCTGAGTTCGAACCAATGGAGGTCAGGTATGCAGAATTGATTGAATTAGAAGAAATCAGAGAACATGCAGTTCAGACGATTGAAAAGGATCAGGCCTTAGTAAAAAGATGGTTTGATAAGAGAGCAAGAGCAAGGACCTTCCAGGAAGGGGACCTAGTTCTCAAATGGGATGCAGATCGGGAAAAACCAGGAAGGCATTCCAAATTTGATGCCATCTGGAGTGGTCCCTACATGGTCACGGGATGCAAAAATAGTAATGCCTTCCAATTGTCTGCATTGGATGGAAAGGAACTTCCGATTCCGGTTAACGGAACCTATCTTAAACATTGCTATTAAAAAAGAAAAGGTTTGCCCTTGTAAATATTAGTTTAGATTCTCATTCCTCCAAGTGCTTGTGCACATTGTCCTGTTGTAGTTAGGTTTCTTTTTCCCTAAGTGCTTTGGCACAGGTTTTCTTTACTCTCGTGTTGTTTTTGATTCAGTGTTCTTTGGAGAAGAAGTTGCAGTATCAGGCTCGTTTCAGGTCATTGCTTATGACTCTATGCCCAATGGATCGCTAAAAGGCCACTGATCTTCTACCTAGCAGGCAGGTGACCCCGCTGAGTCGTCAAAACTGTTGTCAAAATTTCACCCCCCCAGGGTAAATTTCGATAACATGCATCAGAGTTTTGCGAGCCCAGCGAGTAGATCAAACAGAAAAATCACAAAAATGGCTAAGTCCTAGTCCTTGGGACAGTAGGGACGTGTGGGACAGAAAGACGCGGATCGGCCGAAAAGCCTCCAGGCGGCCCGCTAAGCATTTGGGACAATCGGGCCAGAAGTACGCGGCGGGCGCGAGAAGCCGATCCGGCCGAAAAAAGGAAAAGAAAATCGACTAACTGCTGAGAGGGACAGTTCGGGACAAGAGTACGCGAAGGACCCGAACCGGCCGGTTCGGCCAAAATGGGAACAAATGGTCCGAAAGCAAATGGGACATTTGGGCCGCGAGTACGCGAACCGGCCGAACCAGGCGAAAAAGGTCAAGGCAGTCCGAAGCATTTGGGACATCTGGGACAAAAAGACCCGAACCGGCCGGATCGGCCGAAATGGGAACAAACAGTCAAGCATTTGGGACATCTGGGACAAAAAGACCCGAACCGGCCGGATCGGCCGAAATGAGGAGCTTCAGTCCGAAACAAAGTGGGACAAGTGGGACAAAGGTACGCGAACCGGCCGGTTCGGCCGAAATCAGCACAAGGAGCACTGGGACATCCGGGACAAAGGGACGCGGTGGACGCGAAGGAGCCGAAAGAGCCGAAAACCAATGAGAAGCTGCCACGTGTCCTCACAAGAGAAAGGTCCAAAAAGTCAAAGGGGTGAGTTTTCGAGCACTGATCCGAACCAATGGGATAGTGCCACGTGTCCCAGCTAGGGCCCACAAGGAAATTTCAAAAGATAGCCCACCGAGAGGTGGAGGAGAGAGAGTTTCTCAGTGAATCGAGTCTGACACGTGTCGTCCAGGTGGCGAAGTGCGGGAAAATATTTCAAAATCCATCTTGGTCTGTTCCGTGCCCTAAATCTTCAGATCGTCATATCTTTTGATCCAGAGCTCGGATTTGCACGTTCCTTATATCAACGGAAAGCTTGTGAGATTCTCTACACGATTCCAGGGTCAATCTTACATTTTGGTTCAGTTTGGAGAGAGAAAATCAAGAAATGCCTCTGGTGTGAAATAACAAGCAGAAGTAATGCTTCAACTAACAACTTTAATGCAGCAGACAGTTCGCCGCTTCTGTTAGGTAGCCCACCGTTTTGCCAGGATCCGCCGCTTCTGCCATGATGAGATGAATTGAATGCAACCTGGAGGTGGTTGGGGTAGATTTGGTTTTCCCTTCTCTCTTTCCTCTCTCATTCTTTCTATATATTGTAAAGAGGAGCTTCTTTTCAAGGTCGAACATTTTTCTGTTTTGCCTCTCCCTTCTTCTCCTCAGGTGAATTTGTGGAATTCAAACCTCTCATTTGAACTGTAATACTATTCTGCCTCATGGCATTCTGTAGTGTATTGTATCAATCTTTGGAGAAAATAATGCATGTCTGTGGATGATTCTCAGCCCTCTCTGTGTTCTTTTTGCATCCTCCTGGTCTTTCACTGCAGGTTTTGTCATCTGTGCATGATCTTATATCACATTCAAATGGTCTGTGTTTACTGGCAAAATAGGTGTTCTTCATTCCTCGGTGCATCACCTCTATTAGCTTAGATTTATTTTATGCATTTTCTTACCTTGTCTCCTTGGCAGATTAGATTAGGTTTTGAGAAAACCCTCTACATATTTCATGTGCATCTGAACAGAGGAATAGGAACCAGCCTTCTCTGGAGAATCCTCTCTCATTTTCAAGTCCCACACTTGGAGAAAGGATTCAATGTTATGCAATCACACTGGATGCCAAGTGATCAACCTAGAAACTTGATCTGCATCCAGGGGTGCTGTGATTTTGCATCAACAGCCCACATATCCCACTGTGGGATTCATAAAGAATATTCTTGGATTCTTCGTGTCGATGCATCTTTACGATAGAGTACTTGTTCTAAAACAACATATTTAGCAGTGATAATGCGTAACCACCCTCTTTGTTGCAAACGTGGCACTTTCCGGTATGTGTGGTCCATGATAAAATTGATGATATCAGTGTACCAGGTACATATAGAGATGGGGGGCCTAGTTTTGACAAAGTATATACACTCATTAGGAAAGTCCAGATTTACCAAACCGCCTCCATCTAATGGATTTTCAGCTAACTAGTCCGCAATGATTTGTCCCTTAACGGATTTCTGGTTTACAAATGTTAACTCAAATTCACCCATTAAGGTTATGAAACACCCAGCCTTTTTAGATAAAGACCCTTGCGTGAGGAATGTTCACAAATGATCTGTCTTTACGGTGAACTGCTTTCTTGGTTTAACATGTAATGTCTTAAACATTTTTTTGCAAAGACTATGGCAAGGCATTCTCTCTCTACCTATGTATAACGTGTTTCATAATTGAGCAACGTTCGGCTAATGAAATAGACCACACATTCTTGTTTATCATTTTCTTCTTAAGCCAAAGATGCAGGTAGCGAGACATCGGTGGCTCGTGAGTATAGGATCAAAGGGTGGTCTAGTCTGGGAGGCTTTAGCATGGGTGGAGCCAACAAGAAGTGTTTAACTACTTCAAAGGCCTCGTTGCATTCTTCATTCCAATCAATGCTATAATATTTCTTTACTAGATTGTTGATTGGATCAATGGAAAAACTTAAATCTAGGATGAACCTTCGGATTGCACTAAGTTTCCCAAGAAATCACCTGATTCCAGACTCATCCGATGGTGGAATAATTTCAAGAACAACCCGTATTTTGGCTGGATCAACATCAATCCCTCATGAAGATATAATGTAACCCAGAAGTTTACCTCTTGTCACACCAAACACGCACTTCTCTAGGTTTAATGTGATGCCATATTCAATCAATCATGATAAGATGATACAGAGTACTTCTGGATGATCACAAGGTGCTTCTTGGCCTTGGCCAATAAGTCATCCACATAGGATTCCACAATTTTATGGATAATATTGTGGAATATGTATGTCATTTCCCACTAATATGTAGCACCAGCATTCTTAAGACCGAATGGCATGATAGCGTAACAATAAGTTCCCCAGGGAGTTATAAATGTAGTTTTGGCTTGATCCTGTTCAGATATTTTAATTTGATTATACCCTGAGAACCCATCCATGAGGGACAACAATTCAAATCTAGTCATGTCAGCATCAACAATAACATCAATGGATGGTAACGGAAGTCATCTTTGGGGCAAGCTTTGTTAATATCCTAAAATTCAATGCAAATGTGTATCTTCCCATTCTTTTTTAGAACAAAGATGATATTAGATACCCATTGTGAATAGTCAACGGGTTTGATGAATCCCACTTGGAGAATTTTTATTACTTCCTCTTTTACCATGAGAGCCACTTTTGGTTTCATCGGTCTTAACTTTTGTTTGATCGGTTTTACATCTGGTTTAGTGACAAGATTATGTACTGCAATGTGTGGTGTAATGCCCGTCATTTCTTTATAGTTAAATTTGAAAGCCTTTTGATGTTCTTTGAGGATTTGGGTGTGTATTTCTATCTCCTCCGAAGTTAATAAGGATCCCAACTTCAAAATTTATAGTTCTTCCTCCATTCTGATGTTTATGTCAATGGTTTCTTCTATTACAGAAGCGTTACCTTCTTCAAATTCAGGTGGGGCTGGAGGTAGTTCCAAGATTTCTTTGTTTTCTACCTCATAGTTATCGAGATCCTTTTGTGGAGGAGACTCTACCATGGGATTTCCAAAATAGGAAGAGGAATATAGTATTAGGGAAATATCCACTATGCAAAGTGAGCAAGGTGTAGCTCCACATAAGCATTTAGATATTTGAGAGTGACTCTATCACTATCAAAGTGATCCAGATAGGAAAATAATTCTCACCTCTCCATGAGTGAGGAGTGGGTTTTTGGTATTTTACGTTAACGGTTCAAGACGAAGTGATATCTTTGTGAAATTTATATCTTCCAACTCACTGTTTGGAGTGAAACAGGAAGCTGAGGTTGCTATTGAATCTGCGAGAAGGTTCTGCTCTCATGGGATTGCTTCAATTGATATGAAGTTAAATCCCTTGCTTAGATCTAATACCGCTATTTTGTAGAGTTGTAAATGTTTAGCCCTAGTTTCATATACCTCAGAGACTTGGTTTGCAACTAGTTGCGAGTCTCCTAGCACTCTAATGTTATCAATACCCATTCTTTTGGCTAGAATGAGGCCAAGGAGGAGAGCTTCATACTCAGCTCCGTTGTTTGTACACTCAAATTTTAATTTAAAGGCGAAAGGTAGGATCTTTCCCTCAGGTGAAGTAAAGATCACTCCTTCCCCAGTTCCAAAGTGACATCTAGCTCCATAAAAGTGGAGAGTCCAATATTTGCTTGGAAAAATGGATGTTAGGATATTTTTCATATCTATTTCTTCTACTTCGATTCGCATGCGTACCCAAAATTGTAAGGTATTATACTTGCCAAAACAACGTAACAGTGCCCTAATGATGATACAGTCTCCTCGTAAGGTGTTCGGGATCCGAAAAGATCTCCAAGTGTGCGTTAACATCCCGCATGGCCCGCTTAGCCCCTGCGCATGCTTTACCAGCTTTCTTTCACCGCCATAAGCTTGCATTTATGATTCTAGTTCCCTGGAATAGTGTTTTACCATTGTTTATAGTTTAAGAGTTCTATTTGGTTTTTACCTTGGGTAAATGCAAATGCTATAAATAGATGGCTTGTGCTCAAGCAAATGGCCCCTCAAATTTGCCTCTGATTTCTCTTTGCAATAGATTTAGTTTTCATTTTGCTTAGAGTGCTTAGTTTCTTTCATTGCATGCTTAGTTAGCATTGTTTTACTGTTAGTAAGCCACATATCCATCTTGTGCAAGTGTTGCTTTGTTATTTCATCCAATCCATTGGAATAGGATAGTATGTTTATCAATAGGAAGCCATTAAAGTTACAGGTTTTTCTCCTCAAACAGAGCTTTGTGCTCGAATAATATGACGTTCACCGAGAATCTGTTCATCTCCTCAGTCTTGCTTAGACCACAAATTAGTAGACAATCGAGACCCATACCTTATTTTAGATGATGACCAACAATACATCATCCTAGGAATGAACAACGCTCTCGAGTATGTACCCACCTATAAGGAGTTTACAAACACAACCCGAGGCCTCTTTTCAAGAAAATACCTCCATGCCACTACATATAGGAAATGCCCTCGGGGAAACTTGGCAGGGCAGCGATCAGTTCATAGCGGGATATCACATGCCTATACAACACCATGATATACAACAAACACCACTACGGAAAAACACCGTGACTTCACCAAATGAAATCATTTCAACGTTAGTAGAAAAAGTGAGAGGGTTAGAACTTGCTCAGGCAAATCATCATTCTCAATTCATACAAACAAGAAATTCTAATCCTCCTAGCCAAATAGACCTCCTCACAGGAGTAGGCACGTTAGGCATGACTCCTCAGTATTCACAACAAACGCCAACTAGACCCACCATTTCTAACATTGTTCCTCCCGGTCTAGCACAAAATAATCCATTCTTGGACAATACCCCTTCATACTTAAACATGTACTCCAAATCACCACAAGGGGATATGTTCTCCTCTCCCGGTATTTTTACTCAACCACAGGGGTTTCCTTACGCCCCTACCAATGCATATGCAACGCCATATCAACAACCCATTCCACCACCACTCCCTCAGCAGGCACCATCAATGGTCGAAACCTATGCAATAGGGACATATTCAGAATACTTGAAAGAGCCCTTAGATTTCACCATACGAAGCGTCATGCTTCCAAGACCTCTTCCCGATTTGCCCAAATACAAAGGTGAGGGAGATCCAAACGCACATATCAAAGCTTACGCTACAGCCATTCGAGAACTACTCCCATGGGATGGGGTTGTTGCTAAAATATTCCCCAAAACTTTGGAGGGTATCGCTCTCGACTGGTATTATAGAATACCTGAGGCTTCCATCCATTCGTTCAAACAACTCGTTTCAGAGTTCATTAAGGCCTTTGACATGAATAAACTATTAAGGACAGGAATCAGGGAATTCTTGCACATTAAACAAGAACACAATGAGTCTGTCACCCATTTCATCCAAAGGTGGCGTACAGTTCTTTATTCTTTGGCAAGTGCTTCGAACATGGATCAGATGGAACTATGTGATTTATTCCTTCATTCTCTTAGCAGAGAGGTGAAGGAAGAAGTCCAGAAGTTCCCATTAAGAACTTACGATGAAGTACTTGAGAGTGCTCTTTGAATAGATCAAGCAACAATTGATAGTGGTCACAAAACATATGGAGCAAATGGGAGGTTAGTCACCTCCAACCAGAACACTACAGCTTATCCTACTACCACGAACGTCAATCAAGGACCTAAAATCCTTAATAAAAATCGGGGTGTAACAACAGATGGAGTAACCAATCAGCCTAAAAAGGTAAATACTGTGAATACTTCACCACCAATGAACAATCAACGAAACAACAACTTTACCCCAAAAATCAATACAGTGGATTTTAACCATCCACAACAACAACAACAACAACAACGGTGAAATCCCATAGAGGGTCTCGAGCCAAAATTCAACTAGATACCAAAACCAGAATTCAAACCAAAGACAACAAACGTAAAATTTTAATCCTAGTAGACAACGGTTTGATCAAAATTTTGGACCACAATACGCACCAAACCAACAAACTAGGAATTACAATCCTAATTCGTATTGTGGTTTCCACAAAATTTGGGGCCATGACACTAGAACGTGTCGTGACTACAACAAATTCATGCAACGCTTGCCAGATGAACAAAGACAACTTTTCATGGATATGTTCTTGGCAGATCCTACATCACCAGCATCAAATACCTTCGCAGGGGCAGTTTCCCCTCAGAATGCTCCCCTCAAGATCTTTAATGATCCACTCCCAAATCACAACAACAATAAGCTAAGTCCAAATGGGACAAATAAAAGCATAATGATGGGAAACAATGATCATGAAGCCTCGACTTCGCTAAATCCATCAGTTGCACCACAATTAGGAAGTCAGCCAAGACCCAAGATAGTCGGTTTAGTAGAATTAGACGCCGAACTACCCATCGAAGCTGTAACAAGGACATGAGAGTATTTCTCTCAGCCAAGTCCAAACCACCTGCCAGAGACAGATAACATCCAACAAATCGTAGTGAAACCTGTGGGTGCCTATGATTTAATTAACGACCTAACAAAAACCTTCTCGCACATCTCCTTTTTGGATTTATTAAAAAATTCCCCTGCTCACAGGGCTGCTCTTTTAGAGGCATTAGGTTTGGGCCATTTAATTAACATCACTCCACCTCCTGAAACACAGGTAAATCATATAGACTTCGATGTTCATCCTCCAGGGCAGGTAGATAGGGATGTCGAATTCATATTCGAGATAAACAAAATGCCGACAGATGCTGAGATCACACGCCGAGGTGATCCAGCCTTACACTTACAAGTATGGGTTTATAATAACTACGTAAAACGAGCAATGGTTGACGATGGGGTGGCAGTTAACATAGTCCCCTTCTCTTTCCTTCAAAAACTTGGATATGGGGAAACAAATTGTTCCACGACTCGAAATACATTGAGAGGCTATGATAGCCTTAAAGCCACTTTGATTGGGACTATAATACTACCAGTCACCTTAGGACCCAAAACCATCTTGACTGAGTTTTATATTATAGATCGGGAAACTAACTATAATATGATCCTCGGTGACCATGGATACACCGCATGAAGGAAATCTCTTCTACGTTATTTCAAGAGGTAAGGTTTTTACACTTAGGAAAGATATTTGTAGCCAAAGGTGATCCAAAACCATTTGATATACACCTAGCTGACTTAAAGAAAAGACCAGGCGTACACTCGGAATTTGAACTTCCAACAAACCAACTTAATAAACCCACTGACGCAAAACCAGAGGAAAAGTTGATACCTACAACGGATCTTGAGACTATGAGCCTAGTTAAGACAATCCCAGCCTCAAAAGATGAGGCTAACATTGTAGAAATGGTATCATTAGGAACTACTACAAAAATCGTTGAATTGCTAGAACAAGATCTACCAATGTTCTTACCATTTGATTCTGCAGGCATGGGATGTTCCCTAGGTGTTGGTTCTCTCCCAGCAGAGGATCTCTGTATGGTGGAAGTAGAATGCGCAAACACAACAGATATCCCAACGTCCATATTCCCAGCTAAATATTGGACTCTCCATTTTGATGGAGCTAGATGCCGTTATGGAGCGGGGGCAGGTGTAATCTTTACCTCCCCTGAAGGAAAAGTCCTACCGTTCGCCTTCAAACTAAATTTCGAATGTACAAACAATGGCGCTGAGTACGAAGCCCTCCTCCTTGGCCTCATTTTAGCCAAGAGGATCGGTGTTAATAACATCAGGGTGTTAGGAGACTCACAATTGGTAGCAAACCAAGTCTCTGAGATATATGAAACCAAAGCCGAGCACTTACAACTTTACAAAATAGCTGTATTAGATCTAAGCAAGGAGTTTGACTTCATATCAATTGAAGCAATCCCGTGAGAACACAATCTTCTCACTTATTCTATAGCAACCTCAGCATCACATTTTACTCCAAACAATAAGTTAGAAGATACCCGTTTCATGGTATCCCTTCGTGATGAACCATTGATAAAAAAATCTACTATCCTAGACCACATTGATAGTGATATGGCCACTCTGAAGTACTTAAATGCCTATGCGGCATTACATCTCTCCTATCATATGATAGATTTGTCCTTAATCCCGCATTCGTCTTCCTACTTCGGAAATCCCATGATGGAGTTTCCCTCGCAAATGGAACCTAGCATATACACAGTAGAAAATAGGGACGATTTGGATTTACCTCCAGCCCCACCTGAGTTTGAAGAAGGTAATGCCTCCTTAATCGAAGAGACAATTGATGTTAACATCGGAACGGAGGATGAACCAAATATCTTGAAACTAGGATCCTCGCTAACCCCAGAAGAAGTAGAAATACACACTCGAATCCTCAAGGAACATCAGAAGGCTTTCGCATTTAATTATAAGGAAATGACAGGAGTTGCACCCCACATTGCGGTGCACAACCTCGTCACTAAATTTGATGCAAAGCCAGTTAAACAAAAATCAAGACCCATGAAACCTAAGGTAGCTCTCATGGTGAAAGAGGAAGTAATAAAACTCCTCCAAGTAGGATTCATCAAACCAGTCGATTACTCTCAATGGGTATCTAATATCATTCTCGTTCTCAAAAAGAATGGGAAGATACGCATTTGCATAGATTTCCGAGACATTAACAAAGCATGCCCTAAGGATGACTTCCCATTACCATCCATAGATGTCATTGTTGATGCAACAACTGGGTTTGAACTTTTGTCTCTCATGGATGGATTCTTGGGATACAATCAAATCAGAATATCTGAACAAGACCAAGCTAAAACCACATTTATAACTCCTTGGGGAACCTATTGCTATGTTGTTATGCCATTCGGTCTCAAGAACGCTGGTGCTACATACCAGCGAGCTATGACATATATATTTCACGATCTAATTCATAAAATTGTGGAATCCTACGTAGATGACTTGTTGGCTAAGGCCAAGAAGCGTTGTGACCACCCGGAGGTGCTCCGCATCATTCTTTCACATCTAATAGAATACGGAGTCACACTAAATCCAGAGAAATGCGTCTTTGGTGTAACAGGAGGAAAGCTCCTAGGTTACATCATATCATCACGAGGGATAGATGTTGATCCAACCAAAATTCAGTCGTCCTCAAATGGTCCCACCTTCGAATGAATCTAGAATCAGGTCATTTCTCGGAAAACTTGGTGCAATCCAGAGATTCATCCCGGACTTAAGCTTCACCATCCATCCAATCAACAATCTGCTCAAGAAATATTCTAGTATTGATTAGACCGAAGACTACAATGAAGCTTTTGATGCGGTTAAGAATTTCCTGTTATCACCACCTACGCTAATGCCACCTAAACTAGACCGCTTGTTAATTTTATATTCACAAGCTACCGATGTCTCGCTGGCCTGTATGTTGGCCCAAGAGGACGATGACAAGAGAGAGCGCGCAATTTATTTCATTAGCTAGATGTTGCTTGACTATGAAAAACGTTATACACAAGCAGAATGAGAATGCCTCGCCATAGTCTTTGCAACCAAACGCTTAAGACACTATATGCTGAATCAAGAAACAAGGGTCATGGTAAAAATAGACCATTTACGAACTTTCCTCACACAAGGGTCCTTGTCTAAGAAGGATGGATGTTTTATAACCTTAATGGGGGAATTCGAATTAACATTTGTAAATCAGAAGTCGGTTAAAGGACAAATCATCGTGGATTGGTTAGCTGATAACCCATTAGACGGAGGCGATCTGGTAAATCTAGACTTTCCCGATGAGTGCATATACTACATTGAAACCAGACCTCCTATCTCTGAGTGTCCCTGGTATACCGATATTATTAATTATATCATGGACCATACGTATCCAGAAGGGGCTACACCGCAACAAAGAAGGCGGTTACGCATTATTGCAGCCAAATACATCATTATAGAGCAAGTGCTCTATCGAAAAGCATTCGATGGAATGCTCCTAAGATGTGTCGACACAGAAGAATCCAAGAAGATTCTCCACAAATCTCACAGTGGAATGTGTGGAGGGAACTTCGGTGGCCATGCTACCGCTCGCAAAATACATCGAATGGGCTATTTCTAGCCCACTCTAGAACATGACGCAAAGAGAGTTTGTACGCAGGTGTCATAAGTGCCAAGAGTTCTCCCATGAGATCCACATGCCGCAAAGACAAGCTCTACAACCAATTGCTACTCCATGGCCCTTTTCTACGTGGGGTTTCGATTTGATAGGGAAGTTCTCTCCCTCGTCTACAGATGGCCATAATTTTATAATCACAGCCACCGAATATTGCACCAAGTGGGTAGAGGCTATGCCTCTTACTACTGTACCGGGTTCTGTAATCGCCAAATTCATTTTGAACCAAATCATTTGCAGGTACGGTGTCCCGCAAGTCATTATCTCATATAATGGGACTTCTTTTAAGAATGACGAAGTTCGTGAGCTATGTAATAAATTTAGAATAAGCCATCATATGGCTTCCTTTTATTACCCTCAAGCCAACGGACAGGCTGAAGCGACAAACAAAACACTAAAAGCCATTCTCCTTAAAACTGTGAAAGAAAACAAACGAGATTGGCATTTGAATTTATATCTGTCCTTATGGGCCCACCGAACCTCAATAAGAACACCAACGGGAGCAACTCCTTTCTCACTAGTATTCGGGGCAGAGGCAGTTCTCCCACTTGAGGTTGAAATACCCAGTCTCCGTATTTCATTACAAGGGATTCTGGATGAAGACGCTTATAGGGAAGCACGTCTCTCCCAATTAGAAAGCCTAGATGAAGCTAGGTTAGATGTTGAATAGTGAAACAGAGCCTATGCTGACCGGATGTGCCGGCAGTACAACAAGAAAGTCTATGAACGCAACATATATGAAGGTGATCTAGTTCTAAGGCTAGACAACCGTATCGACAAAAAGACTGGCGAAGGAAGGAAGTTCCGGCCTAAATGGTTGGGCCCATACCGAGTCATGAAGGACTATGGAAATGGTGCATACCTCTTATGTACTGCTGGAAGGTGAGGAATTTGGTGAAACGGTCAATTCCCTACACCTCAAGCGGTTCTACGCGTAAGCAACTAGCACTATTTATAATTATATTTACATTGCATCTTCATATAGATTAAGATCATTTTGTCCGCTTGTTTTGTACACAAATTGTGATCAAGGAATTTTGTTCTCAAAGCAATTCATTACAAACTCATGATGTTGTTGGCATAAACTTTCTAATCATACCTCTCCATTTTCATGATATCATCAAATTATCTCGGAATCATGTCATCAAATAAAGCTAGATATGACAAAGTCTTAAACGGTAACCATACCAAGATCTCATGGGCTTGTTCTCACTTTTGGTTTCTTCTTAGGATAGGTGTCTTGCCTATGGTCTATTCCAGAAGCTTCATGGTGTCACATCTATCCCATATGTATATCTCTTTGGAAATAAGCACATACTGACATTTTACTCAAGAAAACAAGTCAAATATTAATCAAAATAGAAAATTTTAATTTTACACATTTCCTTGCCCCACCAACCTTTGGTGATGAGCTTGCGTCTCTTACTAGTGGCGTAGGGTTGGGAAAGGATGGAAATTCCCTTACTCGCCTATGCTTTGTCCACGGTGATAAACCCACGCTTCTTACTGGTAGCATGGGGCAAAGTGTAGGGGGTCCTCTTGACAAACAAATGCAAAAGGTCATAAGAAAACAATTCAAATCTCGAAGTCTTTGAGTCAAACACAAATGAATCAGATGTCCAAAATTCCAAAAGAGTTCAAAATCCTAAAAACCCAGATTTTGTCTACTATGTGGCCATCTAAGGATCTAAGTCTGGATAAACCACAAAGTAAGTAGCATTCTAAACTATGAAGTCACTCGGGTAGAGTAAGCTTGTAGCTTCCCAATTTGGTTCCACCAAAACTTTGTCTATCTTTCATCACTATCGTTTCAACATATTTCACAACTTGTGCCCTTTCCAACTCTCGGTGATAAGCCCTCGCATCTTACTAGTTGCATGGAGTTGGGGGTAGGGGCAGGTTTATCTGCTCATCATACCGGTTTATATTCACTACTTTGCCAAAACAAATATGAAGTGTTCAAAATTGCTTACAGAAACTAAGATTCAAAATCACATTATATCTACATCATCATATATCAGCATCATGAAATACAAAAGGAAAATAAACATTTTGCATCATTTGTTCTCCATTGCATACATTCCAAAAAAGCATGCATTCAAACATCATAATCTACATGAGGAAACTAGAAAAGAAGCAGAGCCATAAATGCCAAAGGTTTGATCCAAAAATTATATATATATATAAATGATCAACATTTCTGTACAATGCCATCATGCACTAAGCATGGTCAAAATGCTCAAAGAGCCCAGGGATATACAAAAGAATGTATCATACAAAATCTAGGAGAGCCAAGTGGCTCCTCAATCCCTACGAGACCCCTCTGAAGGCACACGCCCATGCCTAGGACTCCAGCTACGCCGATGCTCTGAATGCACGGAGGGCTCAAGATCCCGAGGGGCAGCCGTAGTCTCACCACGAGAATGGCTCCTCATCAAGCGCTCGGCCGTCCTATACCCCGCTAGCTCCATGCGGAGAGTCGATACCATCCTGGCCACATGCCAGACTGGGGCAAAGACGTCAGTGTGCCTACCAGCTGCTGAGGGCTCCCCAGCATCTACGGATAGCTCTGCGTGGGTCCTCTCCATGGGGATCATCAGGGTATCAGTACATACCCTGCGAATCAAGTCCCGCCACTCATCGGCAGTCTCTGCAAACAAAGGAGAAAACAAATTAGAAACCAAACAAGAGATTAGAAATACAAGATAAATAAAAGGAGAGATAGTAACTAAGGAGATCCTAACTAAAAACAAACATTAAAAGGAGAGAGGGTAACTTACTCGGATCACCAGGCCTCCAGGATGGATCTATAGGATCAGCACCTGCCACGGATGCCGCTGCCGACTGAGGGGCTGCTCCTGTGGCTGGAGCAACGTAGCACCCCGCAACGGACTCATCCTCCCCACCATGGCCCTGGGAGAGTGGCTCCTCTAAAACCAAAGTCACTCTCTCTACACTCTGCTCGGCCCTCTCTACCTGCATAATATCCTGAGTGTCATGCCACTCAAGATCACTATCCTCCTCGGTGTCCTCCTCTGTCTCTCCCCCTATAAACTCCTCAGACTCGGAGTCTATGTCAATGGGGTCATCACTGCTATGGGTAGGACCCATAGAAATCTGAAGCAAGGGTGCCTGAGGCACACCGGCTCTCCCTCTGGCACGTACTATCCTCTTGGCCGCAATAGGAACGCCAGGAGTAACCACTGTCCAACCCCGGCCTCTAGGCCCCCCTCTGGCCTCTCGGACTGATCTGTATACTGGCGCTACTGGGAAGCATACCCATGTATGGTAGGCCAAACTGCTGAGGAACTCGGCCAAAGGGGTGCATCTCCACTCGCCCCACTCTATCAATAAGCTGCCCTGTAGTGGAGCAGGAGATCAAAGTAAGAGCCTCCTCACCCCATATACCTGCCATAGTCGGTATGGTGTGGCCTCCATGTTGGCAGTAGTCAGAGAAGCAACTAGCTGATGAGGTGCTCGGAGCACCGACATATCTGTCCATCTGGCTGCGCTCACAGCTCCGGGATCTGCCACCTCTACACCTCTGCCGTAGGGGATGAAGTGCTCATAGACCCAACTCATGACTAGGGTCGGATGGCTCAAAGATTGCCCCAGAAATAGAATACCCTATATAAATCATGGTAGGTGGTCCCAAGTATGTCTACTCCCCAGGCATATATCCAGCCATGTCCCTCTATCTGTACAATAATGGGGGACCAACAATATAACAATGTATCTCCTCCCTTGTCCCCGATCAGTCTCGAGGCAAGGATCCCCATGATGGCCTGGCGAAGTAGGGGGATGGGCAAGCTGGGAATGGATCGAACTTTAACCCCCTTCTTCAACCCCATGGAGATGACTGCATCTCCCATGTATGTAGCCCACTGTGCTATCTAGGCCCCGCGAACCTGCTGTCTCAAGGGTGAGGCGTCTCCCAATAATCGAGACCCCCAGAATGCGATAGACATCCTCCAAAGTAATAGTCCACTCACCGCGGACTCCCGGTAATCGCAAGGTGTTCCGATCGGCATCCCAATATGAGAACAAGTCACAAAGAATGTGGCTGGAAGGAGTAAGGTGGGGTACACGCGATATACGCAGTATCCCAGCCCTCTGAAGAGTGTCCTCCTCATCCTATGAAAGGGCATCCAATACTCCTAGGAGCCAGTCACACTCCCTCTCTTAGCTCCACCGGATATACTCCTCTCTCGCCTGCATACACCCAAAAACACGCAAAACAGAGCAAATTAGCATCCGAATAATACTGGAAAAATCGTGAAAGTATGTAGAAATGCTAAAAATGCAAAAACAATCTCAAACAAATGTTCTTTTGGCATTCTATGCGAAACCACCGCCCTGAGCAGAGGGGCGGTTTTGCTTCTGCCTTAAGGGCGGCGGTCGTGTAATCACCACCACGAGCGGGAGGCGGTCGTGTAACCACCGCCCTGGCAGGGCGGCGGTCGTGACCCGAAAACCCACGCGGGTTTTTAAACCTAAAAAGCCCAAAAAATGACAAAACAAGACCATTTTAACTAAAACAAGGCCTACCCAGTAGGCGCCCCCCCTAGATGAACCTTTTAACACTAACATTTTCAAAAATTACCCCCCCACGACAAAGATTTTAGCATTTCAAAATTAAGGGGGTAAAAGGGATAAATTGAAAAAAACTAACATGTGATCTCGCGGGTCGATGTTCGCTCGCGGAGGCATGATCACTATCCGTCCTGAGCGTTTTGACTCTACTCACATAAGAAACCGTCACCGTGGGTTCCAGAGCTCAAAATCAATCAAATCAACTCGCGTAAATGAATAGGAAAATGGGCCCACTTTCATATATATAGCACCTTGATTCGTTTTAAATGCCATTTTCCATAGGTTTGGAGCGCCGACAGAGGTAAGTTCTTATCCCCACATAAATGGTACGTCCTCATTTCCCATTATTTTAGCATTTATTTTCCAAACTATTATGTCTATCTGCACTTGAGTTCTCTTTTCGTTTTGCAGGTAGCGGGAATTCTGGACGGCGTCATTTCAACACACGGACGTATCAGGTATAACCTCTACTTCCCATTTCGGGACCGCCATACTCGGACCCACCGTTTTACTCCTCTTTATGGCTAAAACGCTTCTCCGAGGCATGTACGCATACCCAAAATTGTAAGGTATTGATCTTTGCCAAAACAACGTAACGTAGTGCCCCAATGATGATACAGTCTCCTCATGAGGTGTTCGGGATCCGAAAAGATCTCCAAGTGTGCGTTAACATCCCACATGGCCCACTTAGCCCCCGCATGCTTTGTTTTTCCCTTTTCCCCTCTTTTCTTGGCCTTTTCTCTTGGTGGTGAAACCGCCGCCTGCACAGGTGGCGGTCTCGTGACCGCAGCCTTGAACAGGCGGCGGTCTGTAACCACCACCATGCTCGGGGGTGGCGGTCCTTTACGCATTTTCCAGAAAGCTCTTTTAACACAACTCACGTAATTTCAACATTTTACCAGCTTTCTTTCACCACCATAAGCTTGCATTTATGATTCTGGTTCCCTGGAATAGTGTTTTGCCATTGTTTATAGTTTAAGAGTTCTATTTGGTTTTTACCTTGGGTAAATGCAAATGCTATAAATAGATGGCTTGTGCTCAAGCAAATGGCCCCTCAAATTTTCCTCTGATTTCTCTTTGCAATAGATTTAGTTTTCATTTTTCTTAGAGTGCTTAGTTTCTTTCATTGCATGCTTAGTTAGCATTATTTTACTGTTAGTAAGCCACATATCCATCTTGTGCAAGTGTTACTGTTATTTCATCCAATCCATTGGAATAGGATAGTCTGTTTATCAATAGGAATCCATTAAAGTTGCAGGTTTTGCTCCTCAAACAGGATAGTTTTAGGTTCTGGACATTTCATGTTGCATGACTCGTAATAAATCCCACTAGGAATTACATAAGCCAAGCTCTGTACTCTTGCGCTATACCTCTCCTACTTGCATTGTATTCAGATCTCGTATTTTGAGTTGCCTTCGTCCCAATATCTACTTATGTTGATGCTAGCATTACACGCTTTTACGGATCCATGTGAACACGAAGGAGCGAGGAGATCACACCGAGGGGACAAGATCACACACACCATCGATTTGCCACATTGCAGTAGAATCCGGGTTCTAGCTTTCAAAGTTCTAAATTAGAATCATATCAAATAGAGTAGTTAATTGCTTTATTTCATTAATTTTACGTCCGATATTGCAGGGGAAGTTGTGGGGATTTATATTTTACGAGAGACTATGATTCATTCCTCACTTCGAGGTAGGATCAAGAGTCTTACAAATAGATTGGAACAGTTATTTCATTGTTTAGAGTAGATCTACAAGTTACAGAGATAAATAGCTATACTCGGTTATTTTGTTTGTTTTAAATTGTTATCTTAGCTGTCAATTTCTAGATGTATTTAATTAGTTGCTAAATTCATTCGAATAGTTCATCAGAAAATACAAAAATAGAGAAATCATATATGCTATAGATATATTCAAAATAGTTAAATTTCACTTTGCCGTAGTTAATTTACATTATTACTTTTGTATGACAATCACGGGACCTAGGGAGCCCAGAGAATACGTATTCGAGCCAATCATGCCCCAACCCAATCTCATCACAATGAATAACTGATATAGATCAAAATCTTAGGATCCAAGTCTTCCGAACAACGGTAAGCTTGCAACAAATCAATTCCCAGTTGAGTGGATTAAACATAGAAGACGACCAAGCACACACATTTTGGTCGAATCAACCAAACTACAGATTACCCTAGGTAAACATCCATATGACTGTAGAAGGGGTTGAAAGAGAACAAACCTTTGGTTGTGATCCTTTGGTCCCACAGCCAGACGCAGGAGACACTCTTACATATATAGATACCAGCCTAAGGATTCAGGTTGTAAGAACGCTTGTGAGATACTCTGAGAAGATCGCACAGCTATTAATTTTGAATATAGAGGCTGAGAAAGCATACGAGACCATAGGAGGACCACAACAACCAAGAGTCTACGGTTGTGATCCACAAGTCCCGCAACCCAACGAATCCGTAAGTCAAATAGACATAGACACTGGCCTACGCACACTAGTATTCAGATCCACTCCACTTCCACCTATCATCATCAAACAGTTATCCTTACTAGATACAGTAGCTAACAAAGCTAGAGAATTCTGGACTAGGCCAGAGAGCTGCCCATAAAGACAACTACATCCATCATCCACTCTATGACCCTATCTGGAGACATACACGAAACTATTCCAGGCCATTTTCCACGTATACCACAACCCATAGATCAAATCACGCCAGAGCTTGATATTGATTGGAGCCTTCGAGCAGTCATCCTTGCTGATCGATCTATCACGCCAGTTCAGGTTAGGAGGGCCTTCTTTGCCTTAGATTCACGAATTCCACTAGTGTGCATCGAAGACATTAGATTGCCTAACTAATTTTTCTATATCCCACCCGTATTTTATCCCCACCGGCTGTCTCGGCACGACCTCGAGAGTTCGGGTGCGAGGAAGAGTTACTTGTAGATTCCCAAGCTCGCTTGTCACTTTTCTGTCAGTATAGTTACTTCTACCATAAAAACTTCTTCGATGGAAGAGAAGCAATTCCCGTGGTGTATCCCATACCCATAGAATCAAATGGTAGGAGAATAGGTAAGTCTTTCTCTAAAGAACTCAACAATTTTTGTGGTAGTCCCTAGTGACACTTGTTTATGACGTTGGTCTCATTTTTGAGTCTTTGGAATGCCCTAGACCAGATTTGTAATTTCCAATTTTGTGGTGGGTATCAACTTCTCTTTTGGTTTTGAATTAATTGGTTTGCTAAGTTGATTTGTTGGGAGTTCAAAATTGGAGTGAACGCCTAGTATTTTCTTCAAATCAGCTAGGTGTATATCGAAGGGTTTTGGGTCACCTTGTGTGACAAATATTTTCGCTAAGTGTAGAAATCTTATTTCTTGGAATAACGTGGAAGGGATTGCCTTCATGTGATGTATCCATGGTCGATCGAGGATCATATTATAGTTGGTTTCCCAATCTATAATATAAAATTCGGTGAGGACCATCTTGGGTCCTAAAGTGACTGGTAAAACTATGGTTCCAATTGAGGTGGCCTTGAGGCTATCATAACCTCTTAGCGTATTTCGTGTTGTGGAGCAGTTTGTCTCTCCATATCCTAACTTTTGAAGAAAAGTGAAGGGGACTATGTTAACTACTGCCCCATCATCAATCATTACACGTTTAACATAATTATTGTAAACCCATACTTGTAAATGTAAATTTGGGTCACCTCTTCATGTAATTTCAGCGTCATTGGCATTTTGCTTATATCAAATATAAACTCAGTATCCCTATCTAGCTGCCCTGGAGGGTAGATGTCAAAGTCTACATGGTTTACTTGTATTTCTAGAGGAGGAGTGATGTTGATTAAATGACCAAGGCCTAATGCTTCTAAGAGGGCAGCCCTATGGGTGGGAGAGTTCTTTAACAAATCCAAAAAGGAGATGTGAGAGAAGGTTTTAGTTAAGTCATTAATTAAATCATAGGCACCTATGGGTTTTACCAACATTTGTTGAATGTTGTCTAGTTCTAATGGATAACTTGGAGTTGGTTGAGAAGAATAATCCTGTGTTCTTGTTATGGTTTCTATGGGTAGCTCGATGTCTAACTCTACCAGACCAACTATCTTAGTTTGGGATCGAGTTCCTAGTTGGGGTGCGACTAGTGGATTTAATGAAGTTGAGGTTTCATGATCATTGTTTCCTGTTATAACACCCTTGTTTGTTTCACTAGGATCTAGGTTGTTATTGTTATAATGGTTTGGGAGTGGATTATTAAAGATCTTAAGGGGTGCATTTTGAGGGGAAACTTCCCCTGTATAAGTGTTTGGTGTGGGTAATACAGAATTTGCTAAAAACATATCTATAAAGAGTTATTTTTGATCTTTTGGAAAACGCTGCATGAATTTATTGTAGTCATGACAAGTCCTAGTATCGTGGCCTTGAATCTTATGGAAATCAAAATAAAAATTGGGATTATAATTTCGAGGTCATTGATTTGAAACTTGTTGTGGCCCAAAATTCGATAAGGTTCTTTAGTTCTTTAGAGTTAAAATTTTGAGGCTATTGCCTTTGGTTTTGACTCTGATATCTAGTTGGGTTTTGATTTGGACCTTGTGTTTGGATTTGTCATTGTTTTTGTTGTTGTTGTTGTTGTGGTCATGGTGGATGATTAAAATCCACCGCGTTGATTATTGGAGTAAAATTTTTATTTCACTGATTATTAATAGGTGGCGAAATGTTTACAACATTTGCTCTTTTAACTTGGTCAGTTACTCCATCTGTTCTAACTTTGCAGATTCTTGTTAAGGATCTTAGGTCCTTGATTAGCATTCCCAGTATTAGGATAGGCCACGGTGTTTTGATTGGGAGTGGTTAATTTCCTATTTGTCCCATATGTCTTATGACCACTATCTATCGCTACTTGGTCGATTCGGAGAGCACTCTTAAGTACTTCATCGTAAGTTCTTAGTGGGAACTTCTGGACTTCTTCCTTTATCTCTCTATTGAGAGAATGAAGGAATAAATCACATAGTTCTATTTGATCCATGTTTGGAGCACTTGCTGATGAGTAGAGAACCGTATGCCATCTTTGAATAAAATGAGCAGTGGATTCATTATGTTCTTGTTTAATATGCAAGAATTCCATGATTCCTATTCTTAATAATTTGTTCATATCAAAATATTTGATGAACTCTGACACGAGTTGTTTAAATGAGTGTATCAAGGCTTCAAGTATTCTGTAATACCAATCAAGGGAAATACCCTCTAAGGTTTTAGGGAATATCTTAGCAACAAACCCATCCCAAGGGAGTAATTCCCATATGGCTATGGCATAGGCCTTAATGTGTGCATTTGGATCTCCTTCCCCTTTGTATTTAGGTAAATCAGGAAGAGGTCTTGGAAGCATAACACTTCGTATGGTGAAGTATAGGGGCTCTTTTAAATATTCTCGAATAAGTTCCTACCACATATGCCTCGACCATCGATGGTGCTTGCTTAACTGAGGGGGTGGGGGTGACATGATTTGTTGATATGGCATAGCGTATGCAATTACAGGGACATAAGGGAATCCTTGTGGTTGCCTGCACGAACATCCTAGGAGAAGAGAACATGTCTCCTTGTGGTGATTTTGAATAAATGTTTAAGTAGGGAGGAGCATTGTTTTGGTATGGGTTGTTTGGTGCCAAGCCGGGAGGTATCATATTTTCAACTAGAGCGGCATTTGAAAATGCAGTCCTAGTTGGTGTTTGTTGTGGGTAATTATACGGATGTTGAGGAGGCATGCCTAATGTGCTTGTTCCTGTAAGGAGGTCAACCTAACTAGGGTGATGCAGAGGGTTGGGGATTCCTACTTGCCCAAAATATGAATTTTGATTTTCTTGAGAAAGTTCCAATCCTCTAACCTTCTCAACTAAGGCTGAAATGACCTCTATTGGTGAAGACACAATGTTTTTCCTTAATGAAATTTGTTGTATACCTTGAGGTTGTAAAGGGGTATGATACCCTACTATGAATTGATCATTACCCTACCAAGTTTCACCAAGAGCATTTCCCACATGTGGAGTAATGGGGGTGTTTTCTTGGAGTAGGGTATCGGATTGTATTTACTAACTCCATATAGGTGGGTACATGTTTTGGAAGCATTGTTCACTTCTAGCGTAGCGTGCTAAGTACTCCTCATCCAAAAATGGGAGTGGATCTGACTGTCTACTGATCTGTGGTCTGAACAAGACCCGAGGAGATGAAGTGGATTCTCCAGTAAATGTCATATTGTTAGAGCTTGAGGGCTCTGGTTGTTTTGTTTGTGCAAGCTGATCTAACTCTTCAATTCGAACAAAGAACTAGAACTAGTTCTTTGAGGGGGAGTTTGAGATGACAAGTAATTACTTGAATAGTTATCATCCCATGTAGAAAGTGAGGGTGATGCATTGTCTATTTGTTTGACCATAATTTACTTTGAGACCTAAGAGAGGTATGCCATATGCATTGTATCCTCGACATATTCGGGGGGTATATGAATACCCATAGAATAATGGGAAAGAGCGAAGGTGGATGAAAGAAATGAAAATAAAAGAGGAAGAATTGTTTGGTTCACGTCAGGTTCACCAATTTTGTGGTGAAGTTGATGTGAAGGCTAATGAGGTAGATAAGATGAAACAGTTGTTTGTTTCACATCAGGTTCACCAATTTTGTACGATGGAAAAGTGACATGCGAGCATAAGAATCTACAAGTAACTCTTCCTTGTACCCAACCTCCCAAGGTCATGCCGAGATAGCCGGTGAATGTGGAATATATATAGATACAAACAAACTAGTTGGGAAATCTTATATCCTTAACACATAATAATGGAATTTGCGAATCTAAGGTGAAGAAGGCCCTCCTAACATGAATTGGTGTAATGGATCGTTCGGATATAATAGTTGTTTTGAGGCTCCAATCAATGTTGAGCTCTACCGAGATCATGTTTATTGGCTATTGGATACGTGGGAAGTGACCTGTGGGAGCTTCGTGTATATTTCCAGACAAGGTCATGAAAATGGTGATGGGAGGTGTAGTGGATTCTCTCGAGGTTTTATGGATGATTCTCTGGTCTAGTCAAAAATCCTTAGCTTGATTGGCTGTTATGTTTAATAAGGAGAATTGTGTAATAATATCTGGTGGAAGTGGTGAGGACCTAAATACTAGTGTTCGTAAACTAGCATCAATGTCTGATTGATTAGTAGGCCCGTTGGGTTGTGGGACCTGTGGATCACAACCGTAAGTTCGTGGTTTTGGAAAACCTCCTATGGTCATATGAAGAGTTAATCTCTCCTTCCGACTATCCAATAATCCTATGCCTTTTCAGCCTCTATGTTTAGAACTAGGAGTTGTGTAATTTTCTCAGAATACCTTACATGTGTTCTGGAAACTTGAATGCGTAAGCTAGTGTCTATGTCGAAGAGGAGGTCCCCTGCATTGGGTTGTGGAACTAGAGGATCGCAACCAAATATTTGTTATTTTTCGAGTCCTTGTATAGTCATATGGATATCCTATCAAGGCATTCTATAGTTGGATGATTTGACCAAAATTTGTATGCCTTGTCGTCTTCAATATTTAACTCTCTCAGTTGTTCACTAATTGCTTATAGGTTTACCGTTGCTCAAAAGACCTAGATCCTAAGGTCTTGATCTATATCAGCTAGTGTTGTGGGGAGATTTGGTTGAGGCACTATCGGTTCAAATATGTATTCTCTGGGCTCTCTAGGTCCCATGATTTTCATGCAAAATGATTAAAATTTTAACTAAAACTAATAAACTAATTATGAAAGATGTATCTACACTATGCATGTATTATTTTATTTTTTGTATTTTCGATGAAGTATTTTAAAGGAATTAAAAGAGCATATATTCTAATATATTTAGAAAATGGAAAACTAATCTAGTAATGTAAATTAAAAAAACAAAGTAGCCCAAAGTAGCTATTTGCACTGTAGTTGTAAATTTATCCTAAATATCTAAGCAACTAATTGATTTAAATTGAGAGACTCTCGATCCTACCTCAGAAGTGAGGAATGAATCATAGTTTCTCAGAAACTATCAATCCCCACAGCTTCCCTAGCGATATCGAGAGTGAGATTTGACTAAAATAAAATAATTTACTACTCTATTTGATACGTTGTAACTAGAAATTTGATAGCTCAAACACGGAGTTTACTTGAACAATGATAAATCTAGTTGTGTGTGACTTCATCCCCTCAATGTGATCTCCTCATTCCAAAATGTTCTCTTAAATCCAGAAAAGTGTGTATATGATAGCATCAGTAGAATAAGGTACTCGAACAATGGCAGCTTTGGATATAGATCGAATACAATCTGAGTAATAGAGGGATAGTGCAAGTGAACAAAGCTTGACTATGTAATTTCTAGCGGGATTTATTGTGAGAATACAACACAAATACGCCGAGAGTTCTAGAAACTATCTTTTGTGACTAAACAAAACCTGTAACTCTAAATGGATTCCAACCTAAGAATGAAACTACCTTATTCTAGACTGACTTGCATGGAACAAAAATGAAGCAAGATTGAAACAAGAAGATCAAATGACCTCTAAACATCAAAGGAAGACTAAAAATGGATGCAAAACATGAAACTATTGGAATTCTAAGCAAGAAACTCAAAGGACTGAATGATTAAATAGAGAAGGAGAGGGGCCTTTTGTTTGAAAACAAGCTAGCTATTTATAGCAAATGCATTCACTAGAAGGTAACTTGGAATGGAACTCTTTTACCATTAAACAAAGTGAAAACACTATTTACAGGGCAGCCAAAACATAAATGCAAAGCAAAGTAGCTGAAAAAAGTGGATAGAAATTTGAATTTTACGTTTGACGTGATCATCGAACTTTCCAAAAGTGTGCACATGACCACCACCCCGTGTAGGGCGGATGTTACAGGGACCACTTCCCTATCCCGGGCGGTAGTCACGGACCGCCACCTAGGCGGCGGTGGTCTCGTCACTGAGACCAAAATACAAGGAAAAGGGGGCAGAGGGTAGAACAAAGCACGCAGAGGCTAGATGAGGCATACGGGATACAAACGTATACTTGGCAAGCTTTTCTAGATACCGAACACCTTGCGAGGAGACCTATATCATCATTGGGGTATGTGTAACATCTTTTCTACTATGCAAGACTCCCTACAATCTTAGGTACGTACAGAGAACTTAGGAAACAATGTACGTGGCAGCTCAACATATGTCTATCTTGAACACATGGAGGACATTGATTGCATTGAAAGGTATGAACAACATAATAATGTGTCTTATTTATTGCTGCCTATTCCAATTTATTTCCATCATTAGATGCATGATATGGTAGATAATGAAGTCTTCATTATGGATTTTGTTGAACCATTGCTCTAACTATGTGTATATGATTATTTTGTGGCTGATATATGGCGGCAAGGTTTAGCACACTTAAAAGGTACAGGGGCACGGATGGTAGAACACTTCACCATGTTTTGTCTCTTATGCATGGCTCTTTGACAAAAAAAGATGCAATTACTCGAGTGAAAGAAATTTTAGGAAGGGAGGATTGTAATATCCCCTTCCCATTCAAAGACCTTTGGCCTATTTTGTCAACCCGATGACCAAAGGAAAAAATATAAGGGTGACTTAAGTTATATTTAATTAATATAAAGTGCCATTAATAAAAGAAAAAATAATATTGAGCACTTATAATAATTTATATGATTTAATAATTATTAAATCTAAGATGGAAAATTCCCAAATATAATTTTTATCCATCCCGGGTGAAAAGGTGACTTGCCTTTGAAGGGGAATGGGAACATAGAAAGGATAAATGCCCATTTTACTATGTACTTCCCTTAGAAAAATGCGACGTGCATTAGGAGGGGAAAATTTGTTGGGAAAAGCATTTAATATGGGAAAATATTAAATGTTTGCATAGGGAAAATCATTGTGAACTAATTGGATGTTTAGGGTTTAGCGTTTACAAATTTAAGGGTTAGGATTTAGGGTTTAGGGTTTGAGTTTAGGGTTTTGGGTTTAGGGGTTTATGAGTTAGGGGTTTAGGGTTTAGGGTTTTAGGAATTAGGGTTTAGGGGTTTGTGGTTTAGGATTTAGGGTTTAGGGCTTCGGTTTTAGGGTTTTAGGGCTTAGGGTTTAGGGTTTAGGGTTTTAGGGTTTAGAGTATTAGGGTTTAGGGTTTTAGGTTTAATGGTTTAAGGTTTTAGGGTTTAGGGTGTAGGGTTTTAGGGTTTAGGGTTTAGTGTTTTAGGGTTTATGGTTTACGGTTTACGGTATCAAAGCTATTGGCGATTGGAAAGATCTCAATGTGGGTTTTATAAAGGAAATGTTCACCAACATGGTGAAACAACAGAAGCCACTAACCTTTATTTGAGCCAACTCACTCAAAATTGGAATCAAAGCAAATCTTGGGACAATAAGGAAAAAGGTGATAACAATAACAAAGTGCACCCAATAGAGGTGATTGATGAGGATTCTTGTTAGAGGAAATACCAATCTTTGAGTAAGGGTTTTAGAGATAATATGCCATTTCCATATTAATGCATGATGAAGATTGGTGGCAAGCCCAAGAAATGTCATCATATGTTGGTACTTGAATTACAAAATAACTCATTTGAAGAAGAAGAAGCTTCTAGAGAAAAAGGTATTATTTCCATTGAGAAAAATAATTGCGTTAGTGAAACTTTACTTGTTAGAGAAATTATTCCATCTCAGGAGAAGAAATGTGTATATGCAAGCAAGGAGGATGTAATGGAAACTCTAAAATGGTGTGAGGAATGGAATAGCAGAGCTAGAGCTGCTAGATTGATAGCCGCTCAAGCAAGACAACACCTACAAGAGTTTAAGGAAAAGATGTGGGCAAATGATGTAAGGAAGTCTACACCCACGAAAAAAGTCTTTATAGAGCAACTTGCACATGAGGAGGAGCCTCACATGGACACTTGTGTGAAATTGTAGCCTGCTATAATTTCCAAACTAGCAACTTTTGATCAGCTTTTAGATACTTTCAATGGGCACTCAGGAACAATGTTGGGGGCAGCTCAACATATGTCTATCTTGAACACACAAAGGACATTGTGCAATTAAAGGTATGAACAACATAATAATGTGTCTTATTTATTGCTGCCTATTCCAATTTATTTCCATCATGATATGCATGGTATGGTAGATGATGAAGTCTTCATTATGGAGTTTGTTGAATCATTACTCCAACTATGTGTATATGATCTTTTTGGATGATATATGGTGGCAAGTTTTAGCTCACTTAATAGTTACTGGGGCACGGATGGTAGAACACTTGAGCATGTTTTGTCTATTATGCATGGCTCTTCGACAAAACAAAGATGCAATATCTTGAAGGCAAGAAATTTTGGGAAGGGATGATTGTAATATCCCCTTCCCATTCGAAGACCTTTTGCCTATTTTGTCAACTCGATGCTGACCCAAAGGAAAAATATAAGGGTGACTTAAGTTATATTTAATTATTATAATGTGTCATTAATAAAAGAAAAAATAATATAGGGTACTTATATTGATTTATATGACTTAATAATTATTAAATCGAGGACCAAAAATTCCCAAATATAAATTGTTATCCATCCTTGGTGAAAAGGTGAATTTCCTTAAAAGGGGAATGGGAAAATAGAAAGGATAAATGCCCATATTACTATGTATTTCCCTTAGAAAAATGTGACTTGCATTAGGAGGGAAAAAATTGTTGGGAAAATCATTTAATAAGGGAAAATATTAAATGTTTGCATAGGAAAAAAATTTTGTGAACTAATTAGATGTTTAGGGTTTAGGGTTTAAGGGTTAGGATTTAGGGTTTCGGGTTTAGGGGTTAGGGGTTTAGGGTTAGGGGTTTAGGGTTTAGGGTTTAAGGGTTTAGGGTTTAGGGTTTTAGGGTTAAGGGTTTTGGGTTTTGATTTTAGGGGTTTCGGGGGTTTAGGGGTTTAAGGTTTAGGGTTTAGGGTTTTAAGGTTTTAGGTTTTAGGTTTGTAGGGTTTAGGGTTTAAGTTTTAAGGGTTTCGGGTTTAGGGTTTAGGGTTTAAGGCTTTAGGGTTTAGGGTTTAGGGTTTAGGGTCTAGGGTATTAGAGCTATTGTTCCTCCACTGTGTGGGTTAAACATGGGATTGGAAAGATCTCAATGTGGGTTTTATGAAGGAAATGTTCACCAACATGGTGAAATAAAAGGAAGCCACTAACCTTTATTTGAGCCAACTCACTGCATTTGAATCAAAGAAAATCCTGGGACACTAAGGAAAAAGGTGGGAACAATAATAAAGGGCACCCAATAGAGGTGATTGATGAGGATTCTTGTTGGAGGAAATACTAATATTTGAGTAAGGGTTTCAGAGATAATATTCCATTTCCGTTTATTACATGATGAAGATTGGTAAGAAGCCCAAGTGAGGTCATCATATGTTGGTACCTGAATTATAAAATAACTCATTTGAAGAAGAAGAAGATTTTAGAGAAAAAGGTATGATTTCCATTGAGAAAATTAATTGCATTACATCGAAACTTTGCTTGTTAGAGAAATTATTCTAGCTCAAGAGGAGGATGTAATCGAAACTCTAAAATAGTGTGAGGAATGGAATAGTAGAGCTAGAGCTTCTAGATTGATTGATAGCTCAAGCAAGACAATACCGACGAGAGTTCAAGGAAAAGATGTGGGCAAATGATGGAAGGAAGTCTACACCTACGAAAAAAATCTTTATAGAGAAACTTACACATGAGGAGGAGCCTCACATGGACACTTGTGTGAAATTACAGCCTGTTGTAATTTCCAAACTAACAACTTTTGATAAACTTTCAAATACTTTCAATGGGCACTCAAGCCAATGTTGGGGGCAGCTCAACATATGTCTATCTTGAACACACGGAGGACATTGATTGCATTGAAAGGTATGAACAACATAATAATGTCTCTTATTTATTGTTTCCTATTCCAATTTATTTCCATCATGAGATGCATGATTTGGTAGAAGATGAAGTCTTCATTATGGATTTTGTTGAACCATTTCTCTAACTATGTGGATATAAGCATTTTTGGATGATATATGGTGGCAAGTTTTATCTCACTTAACAGTTTGGGGTTTGGGGTTTGGATTTTGGGTTTCTGTGTTTGCGATTTTGGGTTTCGGGTTTTAGTGTTTAGGGTTCGGGATTTCGGGGTTTATGGTTTAATGTTTTAGGTTTTTAGGGTTTAGGGTTTAGGGTTAAGGGTTTAGGGTTTAGTGTTTCTAGGTTTAGGGTTTGAGGGTTTAGGTTTTTGGGTTTCGAGGTTTTGAGGTTTAGGTTTAGGGGTTTAGGGTTTAAGTTTTAGGGTTTGGGGTTAGGGTTTGGGTTTGGGGTTTGGGGTTGATGGTTTGGGGTTTGGGGTTGAGGTTTTGGCTTAGGGTTTGGGGTTTGGGTTTTGGGTTTAGGGGTTTAGGGGTTTAGGGTATTTGGTTTAGGGTTTAGGGTTTGGTGTTTGGGGGTTAGGGGTTTGGGGTTGGGATTTGGTTTTGGGGTTTGGGGGTTGGGGTTTGGGGTTTGAGGTTTTGGGGTTTGGGGTTTGGTGGTTTAAGGGTTTAAGGGTTTTAGGGTTTTAGGGTTTTGGGTTTTTAGGGGTTTAATGTTTAGGGTTTAGATTTTTAGGGTTTTGTTTTGGGGTTTGGGGTTTGGGGTTTTGGGGTTTATGGTTTTGGGGTTTGGGGTTTGGGGTTTAGGTTTTAGGATTTTAGGGTTTTAGGGTTTTAGGTTTTTGGTTTATGGTTTAGGGTTTATGGTTTAGGGGTTTTTGGGTTTAGGGGTTTAGGTGTTTTGGGGTTTTACGTTTTGGGGTTTTGGGTTTTTGGTTTGGGGTTTGGGGTTTTGGGGTTTGGGGTTATGGGTTGGGGTTTGGTTTTGGGGTTTTAGATTTTTGGGGTTGGGTTGGGGTTTGTTTGGTTGTGGAGCTAAATTTCTTCAAAGATAGCATGTTTTACATGTTACTTGGGTTCACAGGAACTTTAGGTGTTGATCAGGGGTTAATCGCGCGTCGGTTAGTTAGTCGAAAACCGGCGTGACGGTTACATCTGGCAACGCAATTTTTTTTTTGACAAAAATTAGAATAAATCTATTATTTTAAAGATGATTTATTGATTGTAAAAGCAAAGTTAAGTTACCCAAAATAGATATATATGCATGTATGCATTGTATGAGGGTAAGTAAGAGAATTAAGAGAAGGATTGAATTAGATCCTTGATTCTCCTAGATTGAGAGGATGAAGAAGAAGAAGAGAAAGAAAGAACATGTTACATGAAGACAGAGTCTCCATGGAAAGGAGCTAGATAGAAGGAAATAACAGGTACATCTGAATGGTGAGAAGAGGGTAACATCTTCTATTGTATTTCCTTTGTATAGTTATTGTCTCATTGTAATGGCTTGCATGGTATGCAAAGCACATAGATTTTATTCTTGTAGATCCACATGTTGGTGAGATCTTGTATTATAGATCCATGTAGATCTAGTCTTGTATTGTAGATCCATGAGATCATATTGTATTGTTGATCCATGTAGATCTAGATATTGTAGAGGAGGTTGGCTTCATGTTTTCATAGGTTATGTATGCAGTGATGGAGAGACAGACTTACTTTTGGTGCACACGATCAAAGTTACACATATGGTAGACCCATGTGAGAGGTCTTGTTTGGGATCCACGAGATAACTTGGTAGCGGTTTCAGATGTAGTAGTTCCTAGTTATGTGAGATTTGATGGTGGTGTTTGGAGGCATAATTGTAGTGCACTCATGGAGATCAATTTAGAGATCTGGAGGAGAGGAGATACTCTTTGAGAGATGCATTATACTCTTGTATGGAAGAGTTGGTTTGTACTCTTGTTGTGTTATATATATGAGATCTCTATCTTTGATTGACGTACCTCGCATTGGGTGAACTACGGTACATGTTGGGTTATGTGTGTGTACTTTGTTTTGATTTGGATTATTCTAGTTTATACTTCCACTTCTATAGATTTTGGGGAATTGTTTAGATCTTGTATGCATGATTTTATTTGTTATTGAATCATAGCACTATTCTGCGATCTCAAATTCCCAACGGGGTTTTGGGGTTTAGGGTTTAGCGGTTAGGGTTTAGGGTCTAGGATCTAGGCTCTGTGCTCTGGCTCTGTGGCTCTAGGGTTTAGGGTATAAGGTTTAGGGGTTTGGGGTTTGGGGTTTGGGATTTTAGGGTTTAGGGTTTAGGGTTTAGGATTTGGGATTTGGGGTTTGGGGTTTGGGGTTTTGGTGTTTAATGGTTTTGGGGTTTGGGGTTTTAGGTCTTTAGGGTTTTATGGTTTTGGGTTTGGGTTTTGGGTTTTATGGTTTTAGGGTTTAGGATTTTAGGGGTTTATGGTTTTGGGGTTTTAGGGGTTTGGGGTTTTGGGGTTAGGGTTTGGGGTTTTGGGGTTTAGGGTTTAGTGTTTAGGGATTAGGGTTTAAGGGTTTAAGGGTTTTAGGGTTTAGGGTTTTTTTTTTATAAAAATTTAGAGTTTTATAAAAAATTTATAAAAATTTAGAGTTTTATAAAAGTTTAGAGTTTTATAAAAAAATTATAAAAATTTAGAGTTTTATAAAAATTTTATAAAAATTTAGAGTTTTATAAAAATTTGATTTTTCGCTTGCAGCACGGATGAAGAAAAAAGAAGGAAAAAACACCGAATAAGAACACCGAAAATATGTAGATCGAATAAAAATGAATCATATATCATCAATATATCCAAAACATGTTTCGGGGAATACACCCCTCATCAGTTGGATTGAAAAAAGAATGATTAGAAACGATCACCAGAGAGGCTATATAAAGGCGGAGAAATACCTTTTCAAAGCATCCTTTCGAAATCAACCTCAAGGCCGACCATGAATTCTCAAGGAGTATTTAAAAGTATTAAAATAATTAGAATATTAAAAATATAAGAAATATTTAATAATATTTAAAATATTATAATAATTAAAACATTCTAATTAAAGTAAACCGTAAATACTCAAAAAGAGTATAAAGGTAAGAGTAATATTACGAAGGTAATATTACCATTTAAAAAGAATGTAGGAAATATTATAATATTAGAAATATTAAAAATATTTAAAATATTTAAAATATTAAAATATTAAAATTATTAAAATAATTTAAAATACAAAAAATGAGAAAAAGAGGAGGGAAGAGGGAAAAGAAAGGGGGAAAGGGATAAGACCCGCAAATCAAGAGAAGAATCTGCTGCGAAAAAGGGCTGAGCGGAGCTTTTTAGGGTTCCACCAGCAAACTCTCGGAAAAGGAATATGCGTCAGATCGGGAACTTTCTGGCAAAGCCGATAAAGTGTAGGGTTTAGGGAGGCCCCCAAGTTTAAAGCTTTAGCGGAAGAACTATAATCCAGCTTAAAAATGAGGGGGTCCCTTTCTTCTTTCGAACGCCACCATGTAGCCGAGAGAGAAGAGCTGACTTTTCTTTCAGAGAGACTTTGTTGAAGCAAGCAAGCAGAAACTTCTTAGGATAGCCACGGGCACGAAGCCTAGAATAAAACAACCTCTTGAGTTTGATGAAGCCATAGGGATCAGATTCCCGAAGAAGATATCACTGAAGTTCACTGATAATGAAGGACTTCTTTTGGTGAACGGGATGCCAAGAGTAGAAGGGAATATACTGATAGGCATTCAGAGGTTTCTGGAAGCAAGAAGTATCCAAGAGACCACTGCAATGGAACCGTTCACCTTTGAAGAAGGTGATATCAAGAAGATCAACGGAACAGTGAGAGACCACTGGAGTAATCCGTATTTCAGGATAGAAGCTCTGATACTGGAGAAAGAACTCATGAAGAGAGGCTTCGGAGCCAGTCCAGATGCCAAGGGCATCATCAATAAACCTCCTGAAGAAAGTGAGAGCCGAAGTGTCGAAACGTTGCACCAATTGTCGTTCCAGAAAACAAAGGAAGAGACAGGCATAAACAATAGCAAAATTACTGCCCATAGCAGTACCACGGATCTGTTTGTAGCAGACACCATCAAACTCAAGATAGTGTTCACGAAGAACTAGTTCGGCCAAGCTGAGAACCATATCAAGAAGGCACAAATCCAAATTCAGCTCCAAAAAATGCTCCGTCACCAAAAAACGAAGAGCAGCAAGGCCTTCGTTTGTGGGAATGCTTGGGTAAAGAGATTCCACATCAAAGGTGAAAAGAAGGCAGCTGGAAGGAAATTGCTGCTGACCAAGCTCACGGAGAAGAGTAAGTGAATCTGGAAGATGGAACTTTTGCTTCAGGAGAATCGGATACAAGAGAAAATGAAGAAGCTTAGAAGCGGGCTCCAACATATACCCAGAATAACTGCAAATAGGTCTACCAACGACAACCGGCTTATGAAGCTTGGGAAGAAGGTAGAAGGCACAAGCTCTGGAGGATGATGGAGGAAACTTCTTTAAAAACCCGGAGACAGGATCCAAAAAATCTTTGAATTTGGAGATGATGAACAAAAGTCTGCTCCAAATGAGTCTCCAAGGAACAGTTGCAACATGCTCATAAACATTAGAATTGGAAAGTTGACGAAGACCTTCGTTTTTGTACCAAGAGGAATCCAAAACAACCAACCCAAGATTTTTATCGGCTGGTTTGAGAATGATGGACCGATCAAAGCGAAGCTCCTTGAGGCTCTTGAGGAGCCTAATGGGGAGGGCAGGTCGAACACAGAAGGAACAAGCAACAATCTGATTGGAGAGAATAAACTCACCATGACGAATGATCTCCTCGAGTGAGTAATTAGGCTCATCAGGATGCCAAAAAGGATTTCTCTGAAGGAACTGATGAGGAAAAGACCGGCTGATGAAAGGAGAAGTGATGTTTGAAATGCGGGAGTTGGGGAATTCTGAGAAGTAGAATTCGAGCTTTCTTCGGGGCCAAAAAAGGCACGGAGGTGAAGAAGTCTGGAAAAACTCCTGAATTCAGCATGGATGTTAGCAACAGGCATAGGAGGAGGGCGGGGGATAAAATTAGCACCTAGAGAGAGCAACTTTCGATCATCAAAAGAGAGGCGGCGAGAAGAGAGATTATGAATGGCAGAATTAGAAATTTTGTTGTCTACTTCAAAGGCCGTCTTTCTGGAGAAGAAGGAAAGGGCAAAGAATTCTCGATCTAGGGCAGGTCCCCAATAATTTAGGCGGAAGCGGGTGCGGGAGTGGTAGAACCACCCTGACCCGAAGTCGTGTTCAGATTTGAATTTTGACGACGACCCCGCCCTCTCCATCTCCCATGACCCCTTCCATGACCATTGTTGGTTCCACGAACATTTTTGGTGCCACGACCCTGAACGGATTTGCTTCTTTCTCTGGATGAAGTTATAAGTGCAGTAGATGGGGCACTCTTCACTAGAGGAGGATCGGAAGCGGGCACGGATGCAGATGGACCAGAGGTAGTCAAGGTGGTATTCTGAATGGAATCCTTGACTGCCAGATCCCTATTTTTGGCAAGTCGGAAGGAGCAGAAGAATCAGCAGGAAGCTTCTTCGAGTTGTTGTTTTTCTTCAATTTCTGGTTCTTGTTCTGATTACGATTAGAATTTTTCAGAGGAACATTAGAAGAAATAGGAGCAGGGCCACCAAATTGGTTGCAAAGACCCTGAATTTCTTTAATAATGTTACCAACTTTCTGATTCAACTTGGTGTTGATAATTTCTGAAATAGATGGATCCACAGGAAGTTGATCAGCTTCAGCCATGGCTTCATCACAAGATTGTTGACGAACGGAATCTGCTTGAACACGAGCAGCTTTTTTGAGAGCACGATCAATTTGGAAGGAATTACACAAAAGGTTGTATTCCTGTAGAGCTTCCTGGAACCAGTCACCAGAAGGAACAGAAAAATTGCCAAAAAGATGAATTTTCTCAATGGCAATACAAGTTCCTTTGAGAGAATCAGAGAAAAATTCAGTGGCTTGGGAAATAGCCCGCTTGTGGTTGGTCGAAGCTTTAGAGAGAGCATCGATATAAGCATCCAAAAAATGTTGATTAGTGTCAGATTGAATAGAATCCAGACTGGAGGAAAGAACAGAATTTCCTTTCGAATCATTAATGGTAATTTTGGGAGGCTTAACAAGCAAATTTTTGGGAAGAGAGCCACTGGTTTTAAAATTCTCCAATTTAGATAAAAAAATCATAAGAACATTCTTTGATTAAGAAGAGACGTTTAAATTCACCAAACACTTTTTGGACTAAAGAATTGATATGGTCTGGGAATTTTTTGGAGTTCAGACCATCACCCGAAGTGTCAGCATTGACAGCACTGACAGAGACAGCAGAGACACATGAAGGCTACAAATGTGGGGCATTTGCATCCAAATTGCCAAGCGTGGAGGTTGGGGGGTGGGCAGGGTTCACACAATTTGTGGGGGCAGCTTCGAAAGCAGCATGGGAGACGGCATGAGAGGTAGCGCAAGGATTTTCTAGTCGAGCATCAAGGGCCGAAAATCTAGCAGCAGTCTCATCATGAAATTGGGTGAACAAAGAGGGGAGAGAATTAAGATCTGGAAAATTAGGATGATATGTAGAATCTTTGAAAATATTTACAAGAGAGGAAAACCGAGAGGAGAAGGCAGCTTCGGTATCGGCCAAATGAGCAGCATAGCGGGTAGAACATTGGGCAACAGCCTGGGTGAATTTCTCTTGGGTGTGTACCTCTGCTTCTGCAACTTTGTGATGGGCGCAAGCTTCAAGAGCAAACAATTTTTATATATGCTTTCCTCTGACTTGGTGATATATTTGAGAGCCACTTTGTCATTGTCAAGCTTTAATTGGTTAAGCTGGGCGTCCATAGCAACCTACACAGAAGAAACCTGAGAGAGGAAATCAGAGAGGCGTTTATTGGTGGCAGAAACAAATTCTCCAATGTGCTGGTCAAGCATAGACTTGAGAGCAGAAGATAGATTTTGAGCAGCAGAGCGAGCAGGTTCAATAGGAACAAGGGCACAGTTGTCTGAAGGAGAATCTGGAGTTCTGCGACGTTTCCTTTGGTTGCCTTGCTGTAAGTCGACTTGGAATTGTTCGAGACCTGGGATGGGAACCGAGTTATCCTCAGGAGTAGACAAGGAGCAAGGAACAATTTCATCATCCATGGCCATCGCGAAGAGAAGAAAAATTTAGAGTTTTATAAAAATTGATTTTTCGCTTGCAGCACGGATGAAGAAAAAGAAGGAAAAAACACCGAATAAGAACACCGAAGAAGATGTAGATCGAAAAATGAATCCAAAACATGTTTTGAGGAATACACCCCTCATCAATTGGATTTATAAAGATAGATGAAAGAATGATTAAAACGATCACCGAGAGGCTATATATAGGGGGAAATTTAAAAAATCTTTTCAAAGCATCCTTTCAAAAATCAACCTCAAGGCCAACCATGAATTCTCAAATAGTAATTAGAATTATTTAAATAATTAGAATATTAAAAAATTAAAATTTAATAAATATTTAATAATATTATAATAATTAAAACATTCTAATTAAAAAAACCTAAATACTCAAAAAAAATAAGAGTATAAAGGTAAGAGTAGTATTACGAAGGTAATATTACCATTTAAAAAGAATGTAGGAAATATTATAATATTAGAAATATTAAAAATATTTAAAATATTTAAAATTATTAAAATAATTAAAAATACAAGAAGAGAAAAAGAAGAGGAGGGAAGAGGGAAAAGAAAGGGATAAAGGGATAAGACCCAAATCAAGAGAAGAATCTATTGCGAAAAGCGGCTGAGCGGAGCTTTTAGGGTTCCGCCAACAAACTCCCGAAATAGAATATGTGTCGGATCGGGAACTTTTAAGAAAAGCCAATATAGTGTAGGGTTTAGGGTGGGGTTTTAAGGTTTGGGGGTTTGGGGATTTGGGGTTTTAAGGTGTTAGGGTTTAGGGTGTTAGGGTTTAGGGTTTGGGGTTGGGGGTTTGGGGATGGGAGTTTAGGGTTTGGGGATGGGATTTAGGGGTTAGGGTTTAGGGTTTTAGGTTTTTAGGTTTTAAGGGTTAGGGTTTTAGGGGTTAGGGTTTAGGGGTTTAGGGTTTAGGGTTTGGGGTTTTGGGTTTTGGGTTTTGGGGTTTAGGGTTTTAGGGTTTAGGGTTTAGGGTTTTGGGTTTAGGGTTTGAGGTTTTGAGGTTTTAGGGTTTATGGTTTTGGTTTTTAGGGTTTGAAGTTTTATGGTTTGGGGTTTGGGGTTTTAGGGTTTTGGGTTTTGGGTTTTGGGTTTAGTGTTTTAGGGTTTAGGGTTTTAGGGTTTTGGGGGGTTTAGGGTTAGGGGTTAGGGGTTTTGGGTTTGGGGTTTAGGGGTTGGGGTTGGGGTTGGGGTTGGGGTTGGGGTTTGGGGTTTGGGGTTTGGGTTTGGGTTTTAGGGTTTAGGAGTTTAGGGGTTTAGGGGTTTAGGGTTAGGGGTTCGGGGTTTAGGGGGTTGCGAGATTTTGGGGTTACGAGGTTTTGGGGTTAAGGGTTTTGGGGTTTATGGTTTTAGGGTTAGGAGTTTAGGGTTTTGGGGGTTAGGGTTCAAGGTTTAGGGTTTGGGGTTTGGGGTTGATAAAAATTTAGATTGATAAAAAATTAGATTGATAAAAATTTAGATTGATAAAAATTTAGATTGATAAAAATTTGGATTGATAAAAATTTGATTTTTCACTGGCAGCAGAAGGAAGCCATTGAGATCCAAAACTCTGAATTTTATTAAACATTCATTTACAAATTTGCCAAGACATGTTTCGGGGATTCACCCCTCATCAGTTGGCATGTCCAAAATAGGAAGAATGAATGAATGTGAGAAGGAAAATATCACAGAGTGCGGGTATAAAAAGTGTGGAAGAAGTTGAACGGTTGAGGCAAACCCGGAGAGGGAAAGCCAAAAGACCGTAACCAACTCATTATAACCAACAAATCGTTATTAATTACAAATCATTATTAATAATAGAATATTAATAATATATTAATATTATAATTATTAATATGATTTATATTATTATTATTATTATTATTAAAATTACAATTAAGATTAACTCGAATATTAATAAATTAATATTCGAATTAATAATAATAATAATAAAAATCATATTAATAATTATATAATTAATATAATATTAATATAATATTAATCATATTAAAAATAACGATTATAATGATTATAAGGGTACAAAACAAATAAAACTGATCGAAAAAAATGAGGTTCCGGAATTAAAATCCGTCACCAACAATTACAATAATCAACCGATAAACAATAATTTTTAAACTTTTCCAAAGATGAAATTGACGGAGTCAATCGTGCGGAGACTTTCTGGCAAAGCCAAAAGGTTTAGGGTTTAGGGTTTGGGGTTTAGGGTTTGGGGTTAGGGGTTAGGGGTTTTGGTTTAGGGTTTAGGGTTTAGGGTTTAAGGTTTAGGGTTTAAGGTTTTGGGTTTAGGGTTTATGGTTTACGTTTGGGGTTTAGGGTTTGGGGTTTTGGGTTTTGGATTTCGGGTTTTGGGTTTTGGGGGTTGGGTTTTGGGTTTTGAGTTTCCGTTTGGGTTTTTGGGTTTTGAGTTTGGGGTTTCAGGTTTAGGGGTTTAGGGTTTGGGGTTAGGGGTTTAGGGGTTTAGGTTTAGGGGTTTGGGGTTTTGGTATTTTGGGGTTGGGGTTGGGGTTTAGACGTTTGGGGTTTAGGGTTTTAGGTTTGGGGTTTAGGGTTTAGGGTTTGGGGTTTAGGGTGTTTGGGGTTTGGGGTTTTGGGGTTTGGGGTTTAGGGTTTATGGTTTCGAGGTTTGGGGTTTTGGGGTTTGGGGTTTGGGGGTTTATGGTTTTAGGGTTTAGGGTTTGGGGTTTAGGTTTTAGCATTTAGGGTTTTAGGGTTTTAGGGTTTGGGGTTTTGGGGGGTTTTGGGTTTTTTGGGTGTTTTGGATTTTTGGTTTTTGGGGTTTTGTGGTTTTTGGGTTTTGAGGATTTGGGGTTTTGGGGTTTGGGGTTTTGGGTTTAGGGTTTAGGGTTTTGGGGTTTTGGGGATTTGGGTTTAGGGTTTTGGGTTTGGGGTTTTAGGTTTTAGGGGTTTGGGATTTGTAATTTGGGTTTTGTGGTTTAGGGGTTTTAGGGTTTAGGGTTTTAGGTTTAGGGGTTTATGGTTTATGGGTTTAGTGTTTAGGGTTTATGGTTTTATGGTTTATGGTTTAGGGTTAAGGATTTTGGTTTTGGGGTTTTAGGGTTTAGGTTTTAGGGTTTAAGGGTTTAGGAGTTGGGTTTAGGGGTTGGGGTTTGGGGTTTGGGATTTTTGGTTTGGGCTTTTGGGGTTTTGGGGTTAGGGGTTTGAGTTTGGAGTGAGAGTTGACGGTTGAGGTTGAGGGTTTGGGGGGTTTTGGGGTTTTGGGTTTGGGGTTTGGGTTTTAGGGTTTGAGGGATAAGGTTTAGGGTTTGGGATTTGGGGTTTTAGGGTTTACGGTTTGGGGGTTTGGGGTGTGAGGGTGGGGTTTAAGGGTTTGGGGTTTGGGGTTTGGGGTTTGGAGTTTTAGGGTTTTAGGGTTTTAGGGTTTTAGGGTTTGGGGTTCGGGGTTTGGGGTTTAAGGTTTTAGGGTTTGGGGTTTGGGGTTTTGGGGTTTAGGTTTTAGGGTTTGGGGTTTGGGGTTTTGGGTTTAGGGTTTTGGGTTTGGGGTTTAGGGTTTATAGAAATTTAGAGTTTTATAGAAATTTAGAGTTTAATAAAAATTTAGAGTTTTATAAAAAGTTTAGAGTTTTATAAAAATTTGGGGTTTGGGTTTTGGGGTTTGGGGTTTAGGGTTAGGGGTTTAAGGGTTAGGAGTTTAGGGGTTAGGGGTTTTGGGGTTTAGGGGTTAGGGGTTTAGAGGTTAGGCTTTGGGGTTTAGGGTTTTAGGGTTTGGGGTTTGGGGTTTTGGGTTTTGGGTTTTGGGTTTTGGGTTTTTGGGGTTTTGGGTTTGGGTTTTTGGGTTTTTGGGTTTGGGGTTTGGGGTTTGGGGTTTTTGGTTTTGGGTTTAGGGTTAGGGGTTTATGGTTAGGGGGTTTGGGGGTTAGGGGTTTAGGGTTAGGGGTTAAAAGAGGATTCACGAGAACTGATGTCAAAAATAATGCACCATAACAAAGTTGCACTCCATGGTAATGTCAAGCTCCAACGTAATAAGCAAGATTTGAACAATGGAAAGAATATGCAAATAAGAAAATAGGTCTGCTCATGCTCATAGATCGAAAAAAGGAAGTACAAATAGGGGTGTTGTGTAACCCCCATGCCTAAACAAGGAAATAATATCAATGACACCACTGACACATATGACATGATTGACGCATATGACACCACTAAAGGAGGAGTTACAATTCCAAATAAGGAATGTAACTCCTATAAATTGCACTGACGTAAATGATAATGACAAATTCTATGATAGAATCTAACACTTATCATTTGACTTCCTAAGACCTATGACTCTCACAAGGTGAGATGACTCACCAGGTGATGTGGATGATGACTAGGCATGTCACACACACCAACACCCCCTTCATCGAATTCAAGGAAGAGGTCATGGTAAGCCAGAATAGAAAAGAAGACTCCCCTAGACAACTAAGAAAGATGTGTCAATGGGGCCCGAAACTAAAGGCCTAATAAGGTGCCCATATACAAACAACATCTTTCTAGAAAGAAGAAGAGGAGAAGAAGGAGGACTATATAGCCCAAAGAAGATGGGTGGCTGCGTGCAGACCTCACCCCAAGAAGAGACCGCAAGTGAAGAAATTTCACCTCAGTGAAGGGCTTGGTGAATATGTCTGCAACTTGATCAGTTGTCTGAACATATTGTATGTCGATGATGTTTTCATGTATCAGCTCCGTATGAAGTGCATGTGAATCTCAATGTGCTTCGTCCGCTAATGCTGAAATGGATTTCTACAAATCAAGATAGTGCTCATGTTGTCACAGTAGATAATGGCAGGCCACCAAAAGTGGATGCCAAACTCTGTCAAGATACCCTGTAACCAAATAGCTTCTGTGGCAGTGTTAACTTCTCATCTGTATTCTTCTTCTATCGATGATATGGCAATGGAATTCTACTTCTTGTTGGACCAACTTACAGGACCTGAACCAAGAGTGAAACTGTACCCTGAGGTAGAGTTTCGATGATCTAGATCACCGCCCAAACCGAGTCAAATCTAACCAAGTCAATCTCACTCCCTCCTAAGTAATGAATACCATCTGTGTGAGTGCCACGAACATAGTGAAGGATCCACTTTATCGCTTTTAAATGCAACTCATTAGGCTCTGCATAAATCGGACATGATCCCGAGAGCATACGAAAGATTTGGCGAGGTAGATCAAGCTCCCACTAATCCGATAAAGGGTACCGTTAACCAAGGGGGAAGAGCAATTAGAAACCAACTTGACCCCGGAAAAGGAGTAGGTGAGGACTTGCAATTAGACATGTGAAACTGAGAAAGAAAATCAAGAGAGTACTTAGGTTATGAGATCATAATTCCCGAGTCATATTGTGAAATCTGGATCCCAAGAAAGTAATGAAGTAATCCTAAGTTAGACATGGAGAACTTGTTGGCCAAGGAGATATTCACAGAATCAATGATAGAGGAAGAATTACCCGTGATCAACAAGTCATCAACATAGAGAACAAGAATAAGCATGGAGTCATCCTACCGCAGAATATACACATTTGGGTCAGAGTGACACCGAGTGAACCTTGATGCAAGTAAAAAGGAGTCCATCTTGGAATACCAAGCCCGAGGGGCTTGCTTAAGGCCGTAGAGAGACTTCTTTAACTTTTAAACGAGGGATGGATCATGGACATAACCCGAGGTTGTTCCCATATATATCTCTTCCTCTAGGTCCCCACGAAGGAAGACACTCTTAATGTCCATCCGTAGACTTCCCATCTATTAGCGGTAGTGATGGCAAGGTTCATCGAATGGAAGTCATCTTTGCAACCGGAGTAAAGGTTTCCGAGTAATCAACCCCAGCTACTGGGAGAAACCCTTAGCTACAAGTCGCACTTTATAAGATCCATACTTTGTTCGATATATCCACTACACCGAATGAATTTTCTTCCTTTCAAAAGAGGGTAAGATCCCAAGTGTCATTCATTATGAGTGAGGAATACTCCTCATCCATAGCAAAATCCCACTCAAGAATCTCAAAAGCTTCCTGAAAGATGGTGGATCGAAGCGAGAGGCAAAGGAGTGGAGTCCAATGAAAATCGAGCGCATGTGTCTCTCATCCAAGGATCTCCAACTAAATCTCTAGCACTCTGTAAAGTTTTCTTGGCCCAAAGAGGTCCCGAAGGTTCAAGCTCAGAGTCAAAAGATTCTTCACTTGAGTGAGAAGGGACATAGTCCTCATCATCACTACTATCGAATCAGAAGAATCTGAACTTTGAGGATCGAGAGGAGTAGGGAGAGGAGGAACTCACTCAACAACATCATCATCTGATGAGTTAGAATCTAAATCAGTGGGAAAAATAACCTCAGTGGAAGTAAAAGTCAAGGATGACTCATCAAACTTCACACTCCTCTCAATATAGAGCTCATGGGTAGTAGGGTTCAACAATCGATATCCCTTCATGCCATCAGGATACCCGACAAAGATACAAGGTTTGGATTGTGGATCTAATGCCTTGCATTTATTCTTGGGAATCCGAGCCATAGCCTTGGATCCAAAGACTCAAAAGTGCTCAACATCAAGCTTGTGTCCAAACTAGGCTTCAAAGGGTGTCATCCCTCTTACGCCTTGTGTGGAACACGATTCTGAATGTAACAAGCATAATTCACTGCTTCATCCCAATACTTTGCAGAGGAAGGGACTTCGAGTGAACCATACAAGTAGCCATCTCCTTTAGAATTTGGTTCTTTCTTTCTACAACTCCATTTTGGGAAGGGTTGTAAGCAATTGTACGCTATAAATCAATCCCCTCATAAGTGCAGAAATACTAAAACCTATTGCTCACATACTCACCTCCATTTTCAGTTCGAAGAACCTTGATAAACTGTTCTGCTTGCTTCTCAACAAGAGCCTTAAAGTTTTGAAAATGCTCAAAGACTTCAGACTCAAGCTTAAGAAAATATACCCAAGTATAACATGAAAAGTCATCAATGAAGGTTAGTATATATAGAGCTCTAGTGAAAGAAGGATATGGAAAGGGGCCATAAACATCACCATGAACAAGATCCAAGGGATGAGTAGTTCTCCAGGATTTTCCCTCATCAAAGTTTTTTTAGGGTGCTTTCCAAGGGTGCAACCCTCACAAAGACCTTTAGAAAACTTAACTCGGGGTAACCCATTGACCATTTCATTTTGGCTCAATTGTTTAAGATAACGATAATTAAGATGCCCAATACACTCATGCCATAGCTTGTTTACCTCATTCGCATGAGTGAGCAAGGCATTGGGCGTCAAATCAGAAGAGAAGTGTGAAAAGGTATACAACCATGAACGGTGATCCATCTTTCCCTCAACCACGGTCGATCGAAAAGTTAAGCTCATGAATGATCACTGAGTTAGGACCAAATTCCACTCACATTCCTTCACCAAGGTGGGTGATTTAGTAAACCGATAGGAGATTGGTAGAGAGATTGGGAAGACTCAACAATTGGTTAAATGTTCCACCTTCTATCTCTACTGATCCACTACCAGAAACTGACACATGAGTTTCATAACCCAGCATGATTTGGGACATGCCACATGGTTCAATGCTAGAGAATTCAACCTCTGAAGAAGCCATGTGGTGTGAGGCACTGGAATCAATAATCCAAGTTGATGATGGAGTTGATCTAGCTATGAGGGCCATACCTTTCTTCTTTTCATTTTTAGACTCCTTTGCTTTAGAAGACTCGCCCTTCTGAGCATTTTGTTTAACGGATTCAGGAACACTTATTTTATTCTTCTCAAGCAAATGAGTTAAGTGATCAATTTGTTTCAAAACAATGATGCTCATCGTGGCCAGAATTCTTACAATAGGATCATTTAAACTTTTCCTTCTTCGCTTTAGGCTCAGAAGTCGAAGTGTTAGTGTTGGGCTTAGCTAGGGGTTGGTTGGTCTTGGTTTCTTTCTTAGGTTGGTCCTTTGTTTCTTTCTTATTTTCATTTTTCTTTCCCTTATTCACCACAAGGGCATGTGACTTGGATTTTAGAGTCCCCATTTGAATGAGTTTGTCTTGTTCTCGAATGAGTTGGGACAAAAATTGTCAAAGGAGGGCATTTTCCAAGCACTACCCAAGGCAGCTTTCATGGCATGGAAAGTTGAAACGAAGATAGAGTATTCAGGACCTAACTTAGAAAGAATCAACAAGATCAATTGAGAGTCTTTCTTCTCCACTTTACATTCCTTTAGAAGCAGTCTAGTGTGGAAAACTTTGAGAAGAAGGCCTGTAGGTTTTCAAAGTCACTAGGATTTAACCCTAGTAGTTTGTTCTCCAACTCATGCCTTCTCATGTTATCTTGCTTCTCAAACATATCATCGAGTGTTTTCCATGCTTTATCAGTGTCGAGGAAGTTTCAATGTGGAAGAGCAAGTCGGGAGAGACAAACATACAGAGAAGACCTAAGGCTTCATCACAACGGTTGAACCACTTAGATTTTTTGGGTTCATCATTAGGTTCAGTCTCTAACCCCATGGTGACATGGTATAACCCTTTACTTCACAAAACCAATATAATTTTAGATTTCCATTCGAAGAAATTAAAAGGTGTGAGCACGGGTACTTTAGAGATATCCATAATGAAGAGATAGAACCAACGAAGGAAGAAGGAAGGAGAGAGAAAGGAAACAACCACCCCAGAACAATATCACACCCCCGAGTTAGGAACTTTATATTTTAGTGCATTGATGGGTAAGTGCGAAGTTGGACAAATATAGGGTCATCCATGGACATCATATTGCAAATAACAACATAATATCAACTTGTAGGGATTATTAGCAATACATACACTCAAAATTAGACAAAATTATATTAATATGAATCATAGAATCCGAATCTAGTTTATAAAACAATAATTTTTGTAAATAATGGACAAGATTAGCTATATTAAACACTCAAAATTCAATGACTTGGTTTTTTTTTTTTAAAACGCCGATAAGATTATAGTCCGTTTGCCCACAATTTGGATGACCAAAAATTGATATATATTTTTTTCCTTTGGTGAGAAGTTATATGCCACTATCTATCTTGGGATGGATTTTATTTTGTATTTTTTTGAGTAATATTTTATTTTTTATGATTTTTTCCGTGAAAGTGGTATGAAAACATAAAGAAAACAGAGCACTTTCCGTTTGCCCACCATAACTTCATCAAAAAATATTGAAATCAAATAATTTTTTTTTGAACATGTATATAATTTCACCATGGTTGGGATGGTATAAGTTTTATCACATTCTGATAAGTGAAACAAATTTTGCAGCCTTAAACATAGACATAAACATTCAAAGGAAAAAGTGTCTTAAAGACCTACTATTAGTAAAAAATTATAAAATGATATTTATCCTCTTCTATTCACTCTAAAATCAGTATTTCTACAAAGCTAATAGTCTCCCCTACGCAATGGTACCATTTTTATGACATATTTTTAATTTTCGGCATGGTTCAAGTCCGCGGAAGACTAAATTTGATGTTTTGCTATTTTTAATGTAAAATTCAGGATTTGATGTCCACTTAATTGTCCCCCAACTTGGTGCACTTACCCTGATTACAATCAAATGTGACTGTGTGCGAGAACCAATCTATCACTCACCTTGCAATCAGCATAATAACGTGCAAGAGTGGAGACAACAATCAAGGTTTGTTAGGTGCAATAGTTTGACACCATAAGCAAGCACAAGAATGAGTGAAAACAAGAAGGGGAAGAGAAGGCCTTGTGATAAATAGTGTCTCACATCGCACGAAAGAATCCCTTTGTTGTAAGACTGTGGCGATGCACTCACAAGTCCACAAGCAATAAAAGGGATAGAATAAAGCTCAAGATGATTCGAAATGAGCTAAATTAAGCAATACAAAGACACCCCCTAGAATGTGGCACTTTATAAAATAGTGCATTTACAAAACTGATAATCCCATCATCTAGAGTGTCAAAAACATGCAACTTTGACTAAAAAAGTGCTCAAAACCGAGCAACGAGTCAAAAGTTATAGCAAAAATAATTCCCACAATTGATGGAAAAATGCTAATAAGCTTAGCAAACGGATTAAAAAAGTGCCCTAAACACATGCAAAGGGTGTCGTATGTATGCTCGTTGGAAATGGCATTGAATTTTAGATAGGGTTTGTTTTTATTGTGAGGGGGGATTAGCCTCCTGCCAACCCTGGACCTCACCCTCCGTCTTTGACACTCGAAGGAAGGATAATAAAACAAGAAAAAGACCACAAAAATTTTACAATGCCAATTAAATAAATGATTTGCATCTTTGTTTTTTTAAATATTAAACTCACCTTTTAATATTTAAAGCTCACCTTTTAAAAAGGCCACATATGAGATTTAAAGGCTTAGTTTGATTTAAAATAACTTTACTTTATATTAAGGCATGAAAACCCCCCTTTTTAATATAAAATACACCACATAAACATAACCCACCATGTATTTAACCACCTACCAATATTAATAGTGAACCACCGAATTATTAAAAAGTGACCCACTTAACTATACAACCAACACACATTAATAAACCGACGGTTTTTGAAAAATGTATCACAATTAATACGCAAAAACATGATAGGTGGGTTCAAATGGCCATGTTGGGTGGAGAAAAGTCTGCGTGGGGTAGCAAAGGCACGGAAACACCAAAAATGCAACAACCCACAAGAAATGCGTAGACAATAATGCAACCAGAGTACAACAAAAATGAATGAAGACATTTAGCACACAAATTGACAAGAAAAAGCCAAGAAAAATGCAACAACATGCAAGGTCAAGAAAGACAAGCCGTAAGCACACAAATGCAGGGTAAGAAAATGCAGTACAAGTGAGAGATCATTGTTTTCAATTGGAAATATGTGGAAGAACCACACAATGCAAAAAAAAATGACCCAGTAGATAGAGATGCAAACGGTTGTATACGAAAAACCTCAAGAGCTTATGTGTGGGATAATAAACAATGCAAATAGTAGGGAGAGCGGAAGATGGCCAAAAAATATATTTTCCAAAAAAAATCACTTTTATTTTGAAAAAACTGAATAGGACCAGAAATGAGCCAACCTCAAAATAACGCTTTCCCACCAAGATATGGCTGCAACCAGTGAAATATGGCGGTGAAAATGGAAACTCACAGCACACATGCATAAACCCCAAAATGTAAAAAACTCCAAAGAATATTTGTTAACATAGATAGCACGATTCCAATAAAGCCAACGAAAACTTACACGAGGAACAATTAAAAGTGAATATGGAAGTAATCAAAGAACTAATAAATGAAGATTGCACGCTTTACCAAAACCATCTCTGATACCATGAAAGAGGGATTCATGAGAACCGATGTCGAAAACAATGCACCACAATGAAGTTGCACTCTGATGGTAACGTCAAGTTCCAACGTAATAAGCAAGATTCAAACAATAGAAAGAATATGTAAATAAGAAAATAGGTTTTTTGTGTAACCCCCATGCCTAAACAAGGAAAGAATATCAATGACGCCACTGACACATATGACGTGACTGACGCATATGATGCCACTAAAGGAGGAGTTACAATTCCAAATAAGGAATGTAACTCCTATGATGCACTGACACAAATGACAATGACAGATTCTATGACTGAAATCGACACTTGTCATTTGGTTTCCTAAGACTTATGACTCTCGCAGCGAGATGACTCACTGTGATGTGGACAATGACTAGGCATGTCACACACACCAAAAAGGGTTAGGAGTTTGGGGTTTAGGGTTTTGGGGTTGGGGTTTTAGGGTTTAGGGTTTTTATTTTTTTAGGTTTTAGGGTTTAGGGGTTTAGGGTTTGGGGTTTACGGTTTAGGGTTTAGGAGTTTAGGGGTTGGGGGTTTAGGCATTGGAGTTGGGGGTTTAGGGGTTAGGGTTTTAGGGTTTGGGTTTTGGGTTTTGGGTTTTAGGGTTTTAGGGTTTTGGGGTTTGGGGTTTAGGGTTTTAGGGTTTTAGGGGTTAGAGTTTTGAGGCCTTTAGGGTTTTGGGTTTTAAGGGTTTAGTTTTAGGGTTTAGGGTTTAGGGTTTTGGGGTTTTGGGGTTTTTGGTTTAGGGTTTTGGGGTTTTGGGATTTTTTGGGTTTTGGGGTTTTAGGGTTTGGGGTTTAGGGTTTTGGAGATTTGGGTTTTGGGAGTTTGGGGTTTGGGGTTTGGGGTTTTAGGGTTTTGGGGTTTGGGGTTTGGGGTTTGGATTTAGGGTTTAGTGTTTTAAAGTTTTAAGGGTTTAGGGGTTTTTGGTTTAGGGGTTTGGGGTTTAGGGGTTTAGGGGTAGGGGTTTAGGGGTTAGGTGTTAGGGTTTAGGGTTTACGATTTTGTGGTTTTGGGGTTTAGGGTTTAGGGTTATAAGGTTTGGGGATTGGGGTTTTGGGGTTTGGGGTTTGGGGTTGGGGTTTGGGGTTTGGGGTTTAGGGTTAAGGGTTTGGGGTTTAGGGTTTGGGGTTGGGGTTTAGGGTTTGGGATTAGGGTTTAGGGGTTAGGTTTTGGGTTTTGGGTTTTAGGGTTTAGGGTTGGGGGTTACGGTTTTTGGGTTTAGGGTTTGTTGTCCACTCAAAATTCCCCTACTCTTAAGAAAGTGAAAATTTAAAATTTTGAGGTTAAGTGTCTTCTCTGTTGTCCTGGTAATGTTAAAAGTCGAGAAATTGAGAAAATCTACGTTTTTGGGTCATTTTGCATGTTTTTCGGGCCTGTCGGATATTTTTGTCCCGCGTGTCCCAAGTTCAATTGGACCCTTTGTTCCCCGATCGGCTGGTTTACCCGAAGTCAGTTCTTTTCGAGCCCGTCAAAGCTTTTTGTCCCAAATGTCCCAAGTTAGTCTAGATCCTTTGTTCCTTTTTCGTCCAATTCGGCCGAGTCGCGTACTCCGCGTATGTTTGTTCCGCATATCCCAAAAGCATTTGTGCGTCTTTTCCCCGCTTTGCCGAATCGGCCGAGCCGCAGCGTTTCGCCAGCTTTCACATCTCGCATGTCCCAGTTCATTTGTGCGTCTTTTCCCGCTTCGCCCGAATCGGCCGAGCCGCGTACTTCGTGCTTTCACGTTCCACATGTCCCAAATGAACCAAGTGCCATTCGTGCTATTTTTCCCACTCTACCCGAATATCTTGTTTATTCAATTTGGTAAGTACGTATTAAATGAGCATTCATTTCTTTTCTCTCTCTAAACGGCTATATAACGAGTAGACCCCTATGTGTTTTACACACTGCTTCCCTGCTATCTTTTGCTCGAACCCTTGCAATCTAAATTCTTGTGCACATATCCATTCCCTCTGCAATTCCAACCCAAGTCTAGCTTGCAGCTCTGCTCTCTGAATTACTACCAACATGAAGATTAAATTTCAAGGCCAGGAACAAATCTCACCACTAGAGTCTGTCGTTCCCGATATCGGGGACAATGAAGTTCGTCATCTTGACTTTAGTGATTTTTGGTCGAGGATGACAGACGCAACCCTACACCAATGGCACAGATGATTCATGACAGCGGTCTGGCTTTCGCGGGTGGTTTCCCAATCTCGGTGCAATGCGCAGACACAGTGCTCTCATGCGAGCTCATTTCAACCCTGATTCGAGTGAATTAACAAACATACATGGGGAGCTCATTGCCAAACTTGACGCTGCCACCATTGGCACTGCACTGAGGATTCCAGAAATGGATAATGCCATAGTTGTCTCCCAAAATCAAGCACAGGCTCTATTCAATCAAGACAGTGACAACTATAAGGCGCGGGTGGCGAAGTCTTGGCTTAAAAACCCTAAGAAGGGAGCATCTCACCTATCCAAGACCCTTTTCCGAGCAGATTTCAATGAAGAATTGTCAGATTTCATAATCTTATTAGCTTGGGTTATGGGCTTACCCTCCACTAACGAGTTCCATTTCTGGATGTGCCCGCTCATCAACATGGTGTGCGAAGGAACTCAAAATATCAACTGGGCAGAAATCATCAGCATGAACCTAGCAGAGCAGCTGTCCAATGTGCAGCAAACGAAGAAATTCTACATGACTTCGTACCTGATGTATACTCTGGCGGCATCAAGGCAATGGTTTGGTTTTTCTTACATTGATGCCCACAAGGATGATCCTGTATATGCCTACTGCCCGCAGTTCACCCTAGAGACCAGCAATCACAATTTCCGAAGGGTGAATGATGCTTTCACCATGTACATGGTCAGACTTCTTGAGGGTGACACTGCTAGAAGATTTTCTGATGAAGCCATGAGCCTGATATCGCACTACGGTGCCTATTTTATCCAGTTCAGAAAATTCTCCTATATCAGGCTTGCTGGCTACGAGAGCACCCCTCTGAGGCTTCCGATGTTCTGCAGTGACAAGATGGCTCTGATAGAAGTATGCAGAAATTAGACAAATTACATAGAACCTGCAGGGACAAGAAGATTACTGGTTTGCATTTCCCCATCTCTTTGGGAAACTACTCCTGTAAAACAGCCCTGGATGCACAGAACATAGAAAGAGCCCTGGCTCCCATTACTGTTCATTTCTTCAAGCCCAGAACTTGCTTCGACTTGAAGAAGTTCATTGAGCAGAACATTAAGATAACATATCATCATAGGGCAGATACAGAAGACTATTGGGCTGACTGTGCCGATGATTTTGAGGCTAGAAGGAGGCATTATGGCAGGTTCTCTCTACAATTGATCCAAGAACTCGGCTTGTACCCAGTTCCTGAAGGACTCAAGGACGACAACTCTGATCTATACTCATATGAGTATGACAATGTGGTTAAGCACACTCCCTTGGAGGACTTGGATTGGTTCAAGAAAGAGAAAGATGATTTGGCCGAGATCCTGGCTCCAGTCTTAGTCAGGACTAAGATCTGGTTTGATAAGAAAGTTTGAGAGCTTAGGAGGCACTCAGGAGAATCCTCCTCTAAGGATGTTTCAACACCAAGGAGGGAAGCATCGACTCCAAGATCAGACACACCTGTGCAAACCCCTCCTACCTCATCAACACAAGGACCTGCAGTTTCTACTCCTTCTTCATCCACCCAAGTATACCAGAAGAAATTCAAAGAGGTTAAGAAGGAGCCTGTGGAAGAAGATCCTCAGAGAAAGCAGTAGAATTACCTTTGGGATCAGAGAACATTATTGTTCTCAGTGAAAGTGAAGAGAGTGAAGTGCCAGCTCCTTCAAGTGCTCCTGAAGCTCCAACGGATAAAGACAAGGAAGTCCAGAGCACTGAACTTCCAAGTGCTATTGACTCCTCTGCACCAGTTGTCTCAAGCGCGCCAGTTGTCTCAAGCGCCCCACTCATGTCTCAACTCGAGACAACAGCGGTGTAGACCTTGGGCACTATGAGTTCTCTGTCTCTTGGTCCTCTTGCCCCACCTGCTGCTTCCTCCTCCTCTTTTGCATGGGTGCAACCTTTTGTCAATAGTAGGAAGAGGAAATCTTCCTCTCGGAGCTCAGGGCCAAATTTTGATGTTGTGGCAGCCTTGTTAGGCACTACTCCTTCTCGTGCCAAAAGCCGGATAACCTCCGTGATAGTGTCGATGCTCGGGGTCAGCAATTCTGGAGATTCTAAGCCTACAAAGAGATAAATCGAGCAGAATTGCAGGCATCTGACCTAGAACTCTCAAGGATTCCTATGGGAGAGTCTACCCCTGAAGGTGAGATCCACAACCTCCAGGAAACGGTCACAAGAGTCATTGGGAGGGTAGAAAAAGGGCAGCAAACTATTGAACAGTTGGAGGAACAAGCCCATATTCTCACAGGTTTTATCAAATCTCTTTTGTCTAAGGACAAAGTTTTGGACCCTACCCCATTGACTACCCTTCCGCCACCTGTAATTTTGAGCCAAGATGAAGTACAGAGTATCAAAGACATGCACAAGTATTCCGTCTATGGCAGAGCTATGGAGGCCATGGTGGAAGATATGCTTGTTGCAGGATTGAACTTCATCAATGAAGCTTTCAAACTCCACGGAAAGGTGAACAACTTGCAATGAATCTCTCCGCCACTATCGGGATCATAGATAAAGAGCTCAAACTTTGAGCAAGATTGCATAGTAGACATCCACCTCATGGGACAGACAGATGAGAACATTTTATTAGCGAGTAAGGTTTTTGATGATGCAAAGGATAATCTGTCAAAGTCCTGGGTTTACAGCGTGGAGTGGAAGATCAAAGTCTTGGAGGAGGCTTTGGGAGAACTGAAGAATAGTTGAAGGGTGAGGCTTTCAAGACACTGGTTGTATCTGCTTTCAAAGATATACATTGTCATCTTCAGGATGAAAATTCTGGTGTGCCTCTTTCCTTGCAAGAAATCAAAGCTCAATTCAGAGCTTTTGTTAAAGATAATCTATTCAAGGAAAGCTCCATTTCCAAAGAGAAAATGAAGGAGATCTGCTCTCTTCAATCTGCTATTGAAGAAGCAAATAAAGACTATCATACTCATGTCGAGTTTGATAAGGAAATGGAGAAGTGCCTCGGATTTTGGACCCAGTCTACAGCCAACACGTTAGTCCCACGTGGCAGAGACATAGCCGAGGCATTGAAGAGATTCAGGCAGCAGATTTTGAAGTCAGTGGGTCCCTCCCTACCATAAGCACTGCTTCTTCTCCTTATTCCTCTCTTCTCTTCCAATTCTTTCTCTCGGATTTATTGTAATAAGTTGAGGTATTGCGATTGGCAATCCTTAACTAATATTTAGTTAAAAGAAGTAGTTACCAAGAGTAACTGATTTGTAAACTATATAATGGCCTCTCCTCACCATTTTGTAAGAGGAAGAACTTGGCTTATTTTCTGAAAGTGTAAATAAATCATAAAGAAATCAATACAGAAGGGCTTTTCATTCTTCGTCTATCTGATCTCTTTTATCCCTAAGCTTTTCATTTAATCTTGTTAAGGTCATTTGTCTGTGTTATGATAAGAAGCTTTGTATTCTTGCAGATGTTATTTATAGAACTTTGTGTCTTTCAAATTTCATCTTACTAAGTATGATACAAATGATCTTGTTTCAATTCACTGTAACTTCGCATACATAAAGAATTACTCTGTCATCTATAATTCTGAGTGTTGCCTTTCTGCTCATTCTCGTATTCTCATTCCTCAGTCCTTTTGTAATTGATGATCCTTATAGAAAACACTTTCATAATATCCAAGTTCAACAAAGAAAATCATGTTTTGTATATTTGTAAATAGGTTCGTTTCTGAATAAGGGAACCTCTCCCATTAAAGAGGAGGGACTTCTTGTCCCCTGACTGTTGCTCTTCGTAAAGTCCTATTTGACGACCAACGGGGTTTAGGGGTTTTGGGTTTGAGGGTTTAAGGGTTTGAGCATTTGGGGTTGGGGATTTAAGGGTTTATGGTTTATGGTTTAGGTTTTTAGGGTTTATGGTTTTAGGGTTTTAGGGGTTTAGGGTTTTGGGGTTTTGGGGTTTTAGGTTTAGGGTTTTAGGATTTTGGGGTTTTGGTGTTTAGGGTTTAGGGTTTTGGGTTTGGGGTTTAGGGTTTAGGGGTTTTGGGGTTTTGGGTTTAGGGTTTAGGGGTTTAGGGTTTTGGGGTTTTAGGGTTCAGGGTTCAGGGTTCAGGGTTCAGGGTTTTGGGTTTTTGGGTTTAGGGTTTTAGGGTTTGGGATTTAGGGTTTTGGTTTTAGGGTTAGGTGTTTTAGGAGTTTGGGGTTTGGAGGTTTGGGTGTTTAGGGGTTGGGGGTTTGGGGGTTTAGGGTTTAAGGTTTGGGGTTTGATGTTTGTGGTTTTGGGGTTTTGGTTTTAGGGTTTTAGGGTTTAGTGTTTTAGGTCTTATGATTTAAGGGTTTAAGTGTTTAAGGTTTTAGGGATTTTAGGGGTTTTAGGGTTTATGGTTTTAGGGGTTATGGGTTTAGGGGTTAGGTTTTTAGGATTTTATGTTTTAAGGGTTTTAGGTTTTTGGTTTAAGGGTTTAGGGGTTTTGGGTTTTGGGGTTTAAGGGTTTTGGGTTTTGGTGTTTTTGGTTTTGGGTTTTAAGGGTTATGGGTTTTGGGTTTAAGGGTTTTAGGGTTTTAGGGGTTTTAGAGGTTAGGGTTTAGGGTGTTATGGGTTATGGGTTTTAGGGGTTAGGGGTTTTGGGGTTTAGGGTTTGGGGTTTTAGAGTTTTAGGGGTTTAGGGTTTAGGGTTTTTAGGTTTATGGTTTTTATATAGGGTTTAAGGTTTAGGGTTTTTAGGGTTTAGGGTTTAGGGTTTAGGGTTTTGGGTTTTTGGGTTTTGGGGGTTTTGGGTTTTAGGGTTTAAGGGTTTTGATGTTCCAGGTTCCAGGTTATGGGTTCAAGGTCGAGTTTTGGGGTTTTGGGGTTTTAGGTTTTGGGTTTTGGGATTTAAGGGTTATGGGTTTTGGGTTTTGGGTTAAGCATTTTAGGATTTTATGGTTTTAAGGGTTTTAGGGGTTAAGGTTAAGGTTTTAGGGGTTAAGGGTTTTGGGGTTTAGGGTTTAGGGTTTTTAGGGCTTATAGTTTTTTTATGTAGGGTTTAGGGTTTAGGGTTTTTAAGGTTTAGGGTTTTGGGTTTTAGGGTTTTAGATTTTTAGGGTTTAGGGTTTAGGGTTTAGGGTTTTAGGGTTTGGGGTTTGGGGTTTCGGTTTTGGGTTTTTAGGTTTTGGGGTTTTAAGGTTTTAGGGTTTGGTGTTTGGTGTTCCAGGTTACGGGTTACGCGTTCGAGGTTCGTGGGTTTGAAGTTTTGGGGTTTTAGTTTTTAGGTTTTGGGTTTTGGGTTTTTGGTTTAGGGGTTTGGGGTTTAGGGTTTAGGGTTTTGGGGTTTGGGGTTTTGGGCTTTTAGGGCTTTTAGGGCTTTTAGGTTTTAGGGGTTTAGGGTTTTGGGGTTTTGGGATTTTGGGGTTTTGAGTTTAGGATTTAGGTTTTAGGGTTTAGGGTTTTAGGGTTTTAGTGGTTTAGGGTTTGAGGGGTTTAGGTTTTTAGGGTTTTAGGTTTTAGTGTTTTAGGGTTTTGGGGTTCGGGGTTCGAAGGTTTTGGGGCTTTGGGCTTTGGGCTTTGGGCTTGGCCTCGGGTTTAGGGGTTAGGGGTTAGGGTTTTAGGGTTTCGGTTTGGGGTTTGGGGTTTGGGGTTTTTGGGGTTTGGGGATTGGGGTTTGGGGTTTGGGGTTCAAGGTGAGGTTTTAAGCTTTAGGGTTTTAGGGTTTAGGTTTTAGGGTTTTAGAGTTCATGGTTTCAAGGTTTAGGGTTTAGGGTTTATGGTTAAGGGTTCAAGGTTCGGGGTTTTAGGGTTGGGGTTGAGGATTTGGGTTTATTTTTAGGCATTTAGGGTTTTAGGGTTTAGGGTTTAGGGTTTTAGGGTTTTAGGGATTGAGGTTTGGGGTTTTGGGGTTTAGGGTTTTGGGGTTTTGGTTTTGGTTTCAGGTTTCGGGGTTTAAGGGTTTTAGGGTTTAGGTTTGGGGTTTTGGGTTTAGGGTTGGGGTTTGGGTTGTGGGATTTAGGGGTTTAGGGTTTTGGGGTTTTGGGGTTTGGGTTTGGGTTTGGGTTTGGGGTTTTGGGTTTTGGGGTTTGGGTTTTGGGGTTTAGGGTTTGGGGTTTGGGGTTTAGGGTTTTGGGGTTTGGGTTTTGGGGTTTGGGGTTTGGGGTTTGGGGTTTAAGGTTTTAGGGTTTAGGGTTTTGGGGTTTTCGGGGTTTAGGGTTTAGGTTTTACGGTTTTAGGGTTCGGTGTTCAATGTTTAGGTGTTTTAATGTTTGAGGTTTGAAGTTTGGGTTTAGGGTTTAGTGTTTTAGGGTTCATGGTTGAGGTTTGGGGTTTAGGTTTTAGGGTTTTAGGGTTTAGGGTTCGGGTTTGAGGTCGAGTTTAGGGTTTAGGGTTTAGGGTTTAGGGTTTAGAGTTTAGGGTTTAGGGTTTACTGTTTAGGGTTTTAGTGTTTTAGGGTTTAAGGGTTTACGGTTTGGGGTTTGGGGT